>OX940975.1:83342228-83602949 GCA_954871275.1 Leptopterna dolabrata | reverse complement strand
GGCTGAGGTCTGTAACTAAAATTCAAATTGGGTGAGGTTTGAATTTTAAATTCGCAATTTGCGGTAGCGGAGGTGCTTGTGGCGGAGAGTTGAGAGCTGTGTGAGCGGTTGCGGGTGGGCCAAAAATTGCGAATTTACACTGACTGTTTAAGTTGCATTTGAATTTAAAATTTGGGACACCGAACTAGACTGGGGGCGACACATGAGGTGGTAAGAAGGGAGGAAGGGTAGAAGGTTGGATGAACGTCGGGTTCACCACTGTGATGAATTTAAATTCTTCATCACGGTGGCGTGAAGGAGTAGGTAGAGAAGAGCGAGGGAATTTCACCTAGGCGGCGGTAATCCACCGATGTAGGTGAGAGGAAGGAAGTTCACCTAGGCGGCGGTGATCCACCGATGTAGGTGAGTGGAAGGAATCCCGTCTAGGCGGCGGTAATCCACCGATGTAGGCGAGAGGAAGGAAATTCACCTAGGCGGCGGTGATCCACCGATGTAGGTGAAGGAAGGTGCTTGTCTAGGCGGCGGATATCCACCGATGTAGACAAGAGGAAAAGGTAGGAGGTAAATTCCCAGAGCGGCGGATTCCACCAGGCATCTGGGAGGAGGAAGGTAGGAGAGAGAGAAGAGAGAGCTGGTTAGAGGAAGTGTCGAATGAAGCTAAAGCTCCAGGATCCAGGGTTATATAGGACTTGGAGGCCTCTCCCTCCAGCTCCCTGTTGGGAGCTGGTAGTGGGGCTCCAGGTTGTGTCCCCTGGATTCTGTTGCCTGTCTCCCCACTCAGATGTTTATTAGCGGAAGGTAAGTTTTACATACGAATATTGGTGAGAGCTTTAAGGTTGCTAGTGGAGTGTTCCCGGGAGGGACTCACGACAGTTATTATATAAATTTTTGGTGATTTCAGACATATTCCCAGGTTTCCGACTCATAAAAAATGAATGTCGCGGGCTTAACCTTCGTTACAACCTCAATTCTTCACTCTTTGGTCAAAATCAACTTCATATTCGGTCTTCTCGCCCTAAAAAACATGGGAAACAAGCACATCACAACCTCGTGTTCACTGAAACCTCAAAAAAACCTCGAAACCCCCTTACTTTTACACCCATTTTTCTCCCATAACGCCCCTGGGTGTATTCTGATCGGGCTGCCGAGCTATGGAGCACAACTAGGACCCAAATGTGTTCCCAAATGGGACCCAAACTATGTGCGGAAGCAGGACGATTTTAAACCAAAATTTAACGTAAATTTAAGGCTGAAACTTCGTTAGAACCTCAATTTTCCACTCGTTGGTCAAAATCGACTTCATATTCGGTCTTCTCGTCCTAAAAAACATGGAAGACGATACCTGAAAACATCATGTTCCTAAAACACAAAAAATACCTATTTTATACCTATTTTTCACTCATAACACCCCTGGGTATATTCCGATTAGGCTGAAAAGTTTCGGGACACAACTAGGGCCCAAATGGAGCATGTGTGCGAAAGAACGAATTTTTTAGGCCGAAAAATGAAGCCGGTACACGTGATACGGCGGACGGACATTGCATTTTCTGAATCTACGCACCTTGAAACTTAAAAGAAAAAATTTTGAGCGGGTGTTATAAAAAAACGCTGCAAAGTCCTTGTCACGTGGGTTTATTATTCTACTGGACATACTCTACAGAAATGCTGGCTGTTAATTTATTGTTTCTTTCATGTGAAATACCTAATTTAAATAGCCATTTCTGATGTTTTCCACCAATTTTGGCCCCTGAAACACGAATTAGGTATGCTTCTTTTTTTTCCAAATTATCTTTGATCATTGGTAGTGCCAATTAATCGTCTTGATCCACGTGTTGACACTTTTTCTAGTATTATACAAATTGATGGTGATTTCAGACGATTTCCCAGGTTTTTGACTCATAAAAAATCAATTTTGGGAGCTGAACATTTGGTAGAACCTCAATTTTCCACTCTTTGTTCAAAATCGACTTCATATTCGGTCTTCTTGTCCCCAAAAACATGGAAAACGATACCTCAAAAGCTCATGTTACCAACATGTTGCTAAAACCCAAAAAGTACCTATTTTTACACACATTTTCACCCATAACACCCCTGGGTATATTCCGATCGGGCTGAAAAGTTTCGGGACACAACTAGGGCCCAAATGGAGCATGTGTGCGAAAGAACGACTTTTTTAGACCTAAAATGAAGCCGGTACACGTGATACGGCGTACGGCGGACGGACATTGCATTTTTGGAGTCTACGCACCTTGAAACGGAAAAGAAAATATTTTGAGGGGGTGTTATAAAAACTTTTTGCTGAGCGAATACATAGGTGTATTATTCACAGAATAATATACCAAAAATTGTCTGAGCGAATACATAGCTGTGTATTAATTATTCACAGAATAATAAACCAAATCGTTACTGGTTTATTATTTTCAAAAATGAACCTTTGGAATCGAGCATGGGGAAATAAAAATAAATAAATAACTGAAAATTATTACATAACTGTTTATTATTTACCTGTACAGATGCACCTTCTGCGTAGATCGCTGTTTTCTGTGGTCAGTACCTACCCTCGAGCTTTCCTTCAGGAATGCTCTAAATGGAGTACTGGAACCTGCCCGGGAAGTACAATAATTCAATCATTATTTATTTGTTCTTATTCATGAAGCATAACGTTTGTGTTACAAAATTACCTATCAACAAAATCCGAAACAGCCATCATTTCTTGAAATAATAGGTAAAGTGTATATTTCATACTTTACTACTTTACTTTATTATTTTAACTTTAACTTTAACTTTAAGCCAGATTCGTAATTATGTATAATAACTATTTATTTCATGAATCAACTGATTTCATACTTCAACGGTAACATAATATATTGCATGCATAGTAAAAGTAAGTACTTGAGCAAAGTATTCGTTATAATATCTCCAAAAAAATTTACAATGTGCCACACTTGAACGAATAATTTGCTCGAGTAGGTACTATATATGGTATATATATAATATATATATATATACTATATACTATATACTTATATTTCTGTTTAGCAAGTAGCAGGCTGTTGGACAGTGCTTTGACTTGTCTTCAGTATGAAGATGAATATTTTAATTGTAATAATGGACAACAACACGCCATATTACGCTAAAGAAGACCCTGGTACGGGTAGAAACATGAACCTACGACAAATAAAAATTTAATAGCGAGCTCTTCTAAAATATAATTCTCAAAAACCTTATTTGCATCTACAGATTCGAGTGGACTACATTAGAACCCATCCACGCCTAACAGAGATGGGCATATTCATATTCGTAAATATGAATATGAATATGAATATATTCACACAGAGTATTTTCTATGAATACGAATATATTCAATTTACACGTGTGAATATGAATATATTCTTATTCACGCAAATTCCATGTGAATACAAATATTTTCATATTCACACGAATTTCGTGTAAATATGGTCGAAATATAATGGTATTCCATCGAATTTCATGTGAATATGGTAGGAATATGTTCATATTCACACGAATTTCGTGTAAATGTAGTCAAAATATAATGAATGGTATTCCCTCGAATTTCATGTTAATATGAACATATAGCTATATCAAATTCACATGAAATTTTAGTGAATGCCATTATATATCGACCATATTTACACGAAATTTGTGTGAATATGAACATATTTCTATCAAATGCACATGAAATTCGAGAGAATACAATTATATTTCTACCTTATTCATTTACACGAAATTCATCTGAATATGAACATATTCCTATCAAATTCACATGAAATTTGAGAGAATACCATTACACATTATATCGACCATATGTACACAAAATTCGTTTGAGTATCAACATATTTCTATCAAATTCACATGAAATTCGAGTGTTGCTATTATATTTCGACAATATTTGCACGAAATTCGTGTGAATACAAACATTTTCCAACCATATACGCATAAAATTCGAGGGAATACCATTACATTTCTACCATATTTACACGAAATTCTTGTGAATATAAACATGTTCCTGTCATATTCACACAAATTCAAGTGAATACCACCATATATCTCGAGAGACTCGTGTGACTATGAACACATTCCTAGCATATTAACATGAAATTCGAGCGAATACCATCATATTTCATCGCGTAAACATGAATATATTCGTATTTACACGCGTAAATACGAATACATTCTTATTCGCATTCATAGAAAAATACGCCATGTGAATATATTCACATTCGTATTTACGAATATGAATATGCCCATCTCTGCCCCTAATCTTATCTGCTGCATCAGACAAGTCCTACAATCATATTTCTACTGCATCACAATTACCTCCAAGTATTTAGGAACACAGGCAAGTGGTTTCCTTCTATAGGACTCCCAGCTCTGGTTTTTGAGCGGCGGAGCTGCGACCTCAGTGAATGGCGAAAGGCGGAGTCGGCTCCCTCGCTTTCTCCACAGCGTTTTTAGGTGGCCTTGAAGACTCCAAGATGTTAATAAATAATAATCCGGATCTTAAATAACCAAGGTGAGTGTACTGCGAGTGTTACTGCACAAATCAAATAGCTGTAGAATGAATCCCGATTATCCGCTGAATAGCCAAAACCCAAATAGCCAGTTGGATTTGCCTTCATTCCGGCATTTAACGGATTAGTTCCTCTCAGCTGCTTTGTAAAAGTAAACAATTCACAATTGGTTCAGTTGACTTAAATTCAATGAATAGACGTCTGGTTTCGTGTAACATTGCAAAACGCTGCAAATCTCTGCACAACGGTTTATTATTTTGTACAGAATACCCTTCTGTTACAGATCACAGCTCTCTGTATAGATAACCCGTCTATATAATATAATATGTACTATTCTATGCATATTATGTAGATCGCAGACCCTCCGTAGGTTAGTACCTAACCCCGTACTAGTTACTAGGTACATACCTAAACCGTTGTGTAATAATTTAGGTACCTGTATAGGTTCCCCTTCTACGGAGATAGAATAATGAACCGTTGTGTAATAATTTGCCCATCAATCGGTTGTTCAAGTTACAAAAGTACCTATCAACAAAATCCAGCCCCTTCTTGGTAGATGAGCCGTTGTGCAATAATTTACCGTTGTGTAATAATTTACCGTGGTGTAATAATTTACCGTGGTGTAATAATTTACAATTGTGTAATAATTTACCGTTTTGTAATAATTTGCCGTTGTGTAATAATTTGCCATTGTGTAATAATTTACCCATCAATAATACTTCAACGGGTGTTGCAAAAGTACCTATCAACAAAATCCAGCCCCTTCTGGGTAGATGAGCCGTTGTGTAATAATTAACCGTTGTGTAATAATTTACCGTTGTGTAATAATTAACCGTTGTGTAATAATTTACCGTTGTGTAATAATTTACCTACCGTTGTGTAATAATTTGCCGGTGTGTAATAATTTGCCATTGTGTAATAATTTACCCATCAATAATACTTCAACGTTTGTTCAAGATTCAGAAGTACCTACCAACAAAATCCAATAGTCCATCACTTATCAAATGAAATAATATCGCAGAACAACCAACTCGAGTTCATACAGCCATCCTTGATTATAATCAGGTGCTCCCTAGTGATGATATCCGGGCCGGATTTATACCGTTGGATTCACGATCGTGTTGACGAAGCTTTTTGGTGCACACGAACGGCTGGACGTACAATGCTCCGGGTGGTCTCAAAAAATTGTATAGCTCAAGACATATTTAATAACGTAAAAAAACCATACCCTTCAATCGAAAGTTTTCGAGCTACGGCGTTCTGACCCCTATTTTGAACCCCTTAGAGATGACTGACAGTAACGTCGAGCTTCGAGGACCAACTAGACCCCGAACGGTACCTATAACCCGAATTTCATCAATTTTTTTCATGGTAAGAAAAGTGGCCAGTACGGCGTACGGCGGACAGACAGAAATATTTTTATTGCAGTTTTGGATTCTACGTACCTTGAATCGTAAACCATCAAATTTTGAGGGGGTCAAGAATTTTTTTTCATGCTCGATGGTTCATTATTGAAAATAATAAACCAAAAGTTAATAATATTGATTTCGACAGGAAATCATGTATTGCAAATAACTAGGTAGGTAGGTACCTAGTATTCTACTGAGATTTTATCAGGCCAAAAGAGTGCAAATGGGGTATTCCAGTGAGTCTAAAAAATAAGATGAATTTTGAAATGTTCTAGTCTAACAGTGAAAGTTCTAGTCTAGAGTAACAGTGAAAAGGAAGGAGAGTGCGACATATGGTGATAATGGGGTTTTAAGTCTTTTTTAAACATTTTTTTCCAAAGTACATTGCTTGCGGTAAGCGAAATACAGGGGAAAAAAAAACCACAGTCATGCAGCATGGCTATAAGAGCGAATTTTCGAAGTTTTCGGCATCTTCCTCCTCCGCCTAAAATTTTCTGAAAATTAATTTTCGGTCAATGTTTTCCCAACTTGATACCATACAAAATTAAAACAGGAGTAGTTTTACGCAAAGTAAAATTTGGGGTGGAAGGAGGGGGAGGGGGAAATCAAAAATGTTTTGAATACCAGAAGAGTAGGTATTGGGTACGTAGGTAACAAATTTTTTGTTCCATTTTTTGCCGAGTAACACCTCGGTTTGTAGATTTTCCAACGCTGAACACGATGGTGAAGTCAGAATTGCGATATCCCATTCCGTTATCAGATTAGAGCAGACGAACCAGGAAGAACATCTCAAGAAATAACCACGTTCCTTCATCTTCAAAGTGCTCCAGTTTGAGAACGGAATGAGATATCGCAATTCTGATTTCACCATCGTGTTCAGCGTACAAAAACCTTTAAAATGAGGTGTCACTTGTCAGACTTTTTCATTTTGGGAATTTATGGGTAATTTCCCCCCCCTAAAACTCCCCAAAACTCCCCCTTAGGGTGACCCGATTCTGCCCATCTTCGAACTTAGCCTGTCGATTGCCAAGACAGATTTTTCGTGCAAATTTGAACTTTTTATCTCAATTCTTTCGAGAGTTATCGTCTGGAATGACACATACATATATAAATATATATATAAATATATATATAAATATATAAATATATATATATATACATATAATTTTTGGTGTCTTTCGGCAGGGAATTCAGGATGGTCTGAAACGGATTTTGGTATAAAAATCTTTCGGAAATTCGAGTTTTAAAAATTTTGGACCGAGAACAATAGCTTCTTTTTCTTCGAAAATTCGCTAAAACACGTTCCCATACAGGTAGTGTCTTATCCCGTGGCTGCAGTATTACTATTAACCAATAAGGAACGAATCCATTTTTGGTTTATTATTTTCAATAATGAACCTTTGGAATCGAGCATGAAAAATTGTTTAACCCCACCTCAAAATTTGATGGTTTCCGTTTCAAACTATGCAGAATCCGAAAATGCAATGAAAAACGCTTCAAATTATTACAGAACGGTTTATTATTTACCTGTATAGATGCCCCTTCTGCGCAGATCACTGTTTTATGTGGTGTCGGGCCGGGAATTAAATTTTCATACAAATGCGCGGGATTCAATAATTCATTCACTAATTATTTGCAGTTATTCATGGAACCATAAGGTAAATAATGAACCGTTTTGTAATAATTTACCTGCATATATGCCCCTTCTGCGTGAATAGTATAATAAACCGTTGTGCAATAATTTACCCAACAATACTTCAGCGTTTGTTCAAGTTACCTATAAGTAAAGTACCTATCAACAAAATCCAAAAGAGCCATCATTTGTCAAATTAAATATCACAGAACAACCAACTCGACTTCATACAGCCATCCGTGATTATAATCAGGTGCTCCCTAGCAATGATTATCTCGGGGCCGATTCCCAGTTGTTGCCGCGTCCCTAGCAATGATATCTGGGCTGAATGTATACAATTTCATTCACCCTCCTGTCGAAGAAGCCTGTCGGTGCAAACTTCAGGGCCTCACTGCGATCGAACGGCTGGAACGGCTCCAGGTGGTCTAAAAAAAACTCCCAAGTTCGAGAACTATTTAAAACCGTAAAAAAATTAGAGATAACGGCGTCCTGGATACTTCAACCCCTATTTATCACCCCTTAGAGATGACTGACAGTAACGTCGAGCTTCGAGGACCAACTAGACCCCGAACGGAACCTATAACCCGAATTTCATCGATTTTTTTCATAGTAACTAAGAAAAGTGGCCCGTACGGTGTACGGCGTACAGACAGAAATTTTTTTATTGCATTTTCAGATTCTACGTACCTTGAAACGGAAACCATCAAATTTTGAGGGGGGGGGGGGGGGGGTTAAACTTTTTTTTTTCATGCTCGATTCCAAAGGTTCATTATTGAAAATGATAAGCCAAAATTTCTGACTGTTCGCTGTACGCCGTACTTTGCACTTTTCTTAGTTACCATGAACCAAAATTAATGAAATATGGTTTGTAGGTCCCGTTGAGGGTCTAGTTGGTCCTCGAAGCTCGACGTTAATGTCAGTCATCTCTAAGGGGTTCAAAATAGGGGTTACAATTTTCAGAACGCCGTAGCTCGAAAACTTCCGATAGAAGGGCATGGTTTTTTTATGTTATTAAATTTGTATTGAGCTAAACAATTTTTTGATACCACCCGGAGCATTGTACGTCCAGCCGTTCGTTTGCACCAAAAAGCTTCGTCAACACGATCGTGAATCAAATGGTATAATTCCGGCCTGGATATCATCACTAGGGAGCACCTGATTATAATAAAGGATGAAGTCGAACTGGTTATTCCGTGATATTATTTAATTTGAAGAATGATGGCTATTTTGGATTTTGTTGATAGGTACTTTTGCAACTTGAACAAACGCTATGCTTCATGAATAACAACAAATAATTAGGTAATGATTGTTGTATTTTATTATTGATTTTTTGGTTATGATCGATCTACGTAGAAGGGGCAGCTATACAGTTAAATTATTACACATCGGTTTATTATTTGCCTTATGCTTCAAGAATAACTACAAATAATTAATTATTGAATTGTTGAATCCCTCGCATTTTTATTAAACTGTAATTCCCGGGCTGGCTCCTGTCCTCGATTTAGGGCTTTCCTGGGGGGATTTTGAGGGTATTGACGGCAGAGAACAGTGATCTACGCAGAAGGGGCATCTATACAGGTAAATAATAAACCGTTGTGTAATAATTTGCAGGGTTTTGTTGCCTCTCTTTATCTCACCCTCTCTTATTTTGTGATTTTTCTATGTTTACCTTTCAATACTAATATTTCTTGCAGTGAGGATCTATAAAACACCTACTGGGTTTAGACCGCAACTATCGCTGATTTCTCTGTTGAATTTAATATAAATTATAGTCCACTTTATTCCCACAGCTTCATATTTATGAATACAGTACCCGGGTTTCGGTCTGCGAAATTCCGTTGGGAGTTCGAATACTCGGCAATCCATGCGAGAGGAAATAATTCATCATGAGACTGGAATGGAACCGAAGGTATGTATTTGGCGGGAAAAATTTATTACTTTGGAAAAAAAAATTGTTCGGAGGCAAAATTTGTTTAAGGTACCTAAGTAAGTAAATGAGGTAAAAATTGTTAGGTAGTAGGGAAAAATATTTACTTCATCAACAGATACCTGTTCCTTGGGAGTCCGCAAACTTGCTCCCAGGAGCCCTTTTCACTGACTGACTTGCTCCCGGCCTCTCGTTTATTTTCGCATGACCAATTTGCTCCCAGAAATGTGAGGTTCTAACTTGCTCCCGATGTGCAGTTAGTAAGTTAGTAAACATTTCAAATTTTCCTTCCCACTTTGATAGGCTGAGGACTGTCTGCGAGCGTGCAGGTGTGGTTAAAAATTTGTCGTCTAGCCATCCAGAAGATGTTGTCAAACGGCCATTTAGGTACTCTCTTTTAGTGTTGAATGTTCGCGCCTGTTTTCCGTTACTTGTACGGGCTGCTGGTACTGGTTACAGATTGAGGGCTACTCTCCAAGAACATCCAGACGCTGACGTGACAATGGAAGATTTCCAGAAGTACCGCAGAGCCGTGTACCATGCCAGGCGGAAGCACATTGGTTCTTTACCAAAATGTAGGGATGAGGTGTTCCAAAAGTTACACGAGATGGATACCGTGACCAGTAGGGGTGAACAATTTCTTCTGCTCGAGGACCAGGGAAGTGGTATAATTGTTTTTTCGTGTCAGGAAAACATTGAGTGTTTTGTGACTTGCACTTATATTTATATGGATGGAACATTTTTTCAATTCATGGGTATCAAAACGGCTTCTACATCCCACTCGTGTTTTGCCTGCTGCCCAGTAAACAGAAATGTGTGTACGAGAAATGCCTGAGAGGCCGGGAGCAAGTCAGTCAGTGGAAGGGGCTCCTGGGAGCAAGTTTGCGGACTCCCGCTTGCACTTCCTTTTTCCGCCGCTCACATCACAACCCGCGGGAGCAAATCCGTAGTCGCCCCTGTTCCTTTCCCCTCTGCTGGATGCGTGAAATATCTTTCGACGCTGTTTGGGATATTAGCCCAGGGACAAAAGCCCGAAAATGGAGCCTTGGGGCAAAAAGCTGCCTAAAAATTACAAAAAAGGGGAGGGGGAACAAAATGCACAAAAGTGAGCGTAGATAGCTGTATAGGATGGCTGGTGTGTGTGTGTGTAGGATGGCTGGTGGCAAAAAATGAATGGATAAGTAGGTAATTTTACAACAGAAGGGAGAGGGTTGAATTAATGAGTCGTTGGCTGTGGAAAAAAAGAAAGAATATAGTTTATTGTTAGATTAACTCTTGAACGTTTTGAACTCGACCGAGGTAGATTTCGAACTGTCCTCTAGCCCTTAGCCCTCCGAGCTTCAGAAAGGAAAAGTAGGGATTTTTCTAATACGGCATTTCGTTGGTCGGAGAGCACTTAATGGCCATTTCATCCGCCAATCCCAGTCCTCCTTGCATACTACGGTTAGGTACCTAGAGGAAAGGGATGAAAGAGGGATTGTGTGAGGGACTCGCCAGCAAAGTCAACGAGCGCCAGTATAAATAAAATAGTTAAGTCGGCGATTCCCGATAGATATCAATCGTTTTTGCGGCTAAGGGTTTTTCTTGGCGGGTAAATTTTCACAACAGGGTGGTTTTTGAGGTATTACATATACGCGACAAAAATCGCTTTGAAATGGCTGGAATTTTATAGGATGATAAAGAAAAAGAAAAACGGAGTTATTGAAAGGTTAGTCTATTTACACTAATGCGAGTAGGTATTTTTCGCATTTTTTCGTGTATCAGTGGAAATCGACGACTACCTGTCAATAACTCAGGTTTTATTTTTCTTTGAAATGGGTTTCCACAATTTCATCGCGAGTATTAGTGGAAATACACTGTTTCCACGATTTCCACAGGGGTTTTCAATGGATTTACACGGGTTTCCACGGGTTTACGAGTTTACACGGGATATACACGGGTTTTTTTTTCAAGGGTTTACACGGGGATTACAGGGGGCTTACACGGGTTTCCACGGGATTTACATGGGTTTCCACGATTTCATAGTATTAGTGGAAACAGTGATATTCTAACAAGGTATTTTTCGCGTTTTTTCGTGTATTAGTGGAAATAGACTACCTTTCAATAACTCCAGTTTTCTTTTTCTTTGAAATGGGTTTCAACGATTTCATCGTGAGTATTAGTGGAAATACACTGTTTCCACGATTTCCACACGGGTTTCCACGGGTTCAAGAGTTTACACGGGATTTACACGGGGTTTACATGGGTTTACGGGAATCGCACGGGGTTTACACGGGTTTCCACGATTTCATACTATTAGTGGAAATACAATGTTATTCTAACAATGTATTTTTCGCGTTTCTTCTTGTATTAGCGGAAATAGACTACGTTTCAAAAACTCTGTTTTTCTTTTTCTTCGAAATGGGTTTCCACGATTTCATCGCGAGTATTAGCGGAAGTACACTGTTTCCACGATTTCCACAGGGGTTTTCATTGGATTTGCACGGGTTTCCACGGGTTTACGAGTTTACACAGGATTTACACGGGTTTAAACGGGTTTTTTCAAAGGGTTACACGGGGATTACAGGGGGTTTACATGGGTTTTCACTGGATTTACACGGGTTTCCACGATTTCATAGTGTGATGAATTTAAAATTGGCATCACGGTGGTGTGAGGGAAGTGCCCAGGCGGTTATGAGCGAATCACCACCGACGTCTGGGATCTTTTTGGATGAAGGTTTTTGCCTAGGCGGTTATGAGCGAATCACCACCGACATCTAGGATCTTTTTGGAAGTTGTGTCCAGGCGGTTATGAGCGGATCACCACCGACATCTGGAATCTTTTTGGGAGGTGTGCCTAGGCGGTTATGGGCTGACCACCACCGTCATCTAGGTTCTTTTAGGTGTAAGGAGGGAGCAAGGTAGGAAGAGAGAGAGCAAGCTAGAGGAAGTGTCGAATGACCAGAAGGGCGCAGGATTCGAGTTTTTATAGCCAGGGAGGCCTTCTCCCTCCAACCTCTGGCCAGGTTGTGCACTCGGGTCCTGCGACCTGTCTCCCCACTCGTACTGTTTATTCACGGATACTAAAGTTTGCGGACAATGTTAGCGAGAACTTAATGTTTACGTTGGAGTGGTTCCCGGAGGGGCTCACGACACATAGTATTAGTGGAAATAGACTACCTTTCAATAACTCCGATTTTCTTTTTCTTTGAAATGGGTTTCCATGATTTCATCGCGAGTATTAGTGGAAATACACTGTTTCCACGATTTCCACACGGATTTTTATTGCATTTATACGGGTTTCTACGGGTTTACAGGGGTTTTACAGGGGATTTACATGGGGTTTACATGGGTTTACGGGGGACTGCATGGGGTTTACACGGGTTTCCACGATTTCATGCTATTAGTGGAAATGCAATGTTATTTTAACAGTGTATTTTTCGCGTTTTTTCGTATATTAGTGGAAATAGACTAGGTAAGTTTCAATAACTCCGGTTTTATTTTTCTTTGATATGGGTTTCCAATATTTCATCGAAGAGATTCAGTTCATAACACGATAGTAATTTGAAAATTCGCGCATATGGGCATGCGGACTGGTACCTAACTATTTTTCTCTGGAAATCGGGCAAACCACTGACTGTCGGGTAAATCAGGGTTATGTTCAGGGGCGTTGCGTTCATAAGGCCACTTGGGCCATTACCCCAGGAACCAAAAACACTGGGAGTAAAAAAACTCATACCATTGTTCAGCTGGTTTTGGATTTCCCTACGTACACTGTACCTAGCATTTTTCACAAAGTTCAACAACGACTCGCCAGATTTCTCTGGCTATGGAATGGAAATTCTATGGATATTCAATATTCTAGTAGAGCTCCATGGTGGGCTCCATAGACCAAGCATGTTACCGGAATAAAGCAACAGAAATCGATGTCATGTCGAAACCTGGGCTCCTGAAACTGGTAGGTAGGTTCTGGGTCCTGGGACCTAGTGTTGCCATGGCAACTGAAAAAAGTAGCCCATCCGCGCATGCTCAGTCGAGTAAAAATGTTCTTCGCCATGCCCACTTTGGGCCCTGTCCCCAAAATCTTATTTCTACTCCAAAATCGTTCCTTTTCACAATCGATTTGATCCCTTCGATGCAATCTGTCATCCCGATACGAGATGCTTCTTCGTCTTCTGATTTGTTTTTGTTGTCTCATGAATTATATTCGCTTTCTCTGTCGAGTCTGTTGTCAGTTTTTAATTTTTTGCGTCAAACTGTATGCGTTTTGCGTTAGGTCCGGGTCTGATGACAGATTTGTATTCGTGGTACAAATATTCGTGCATTTTGTTCTGTTTGCTGTTTGTGTTCTTGTGGATGATCGGGGTCCTAACACACAGATAATTACCTAGCTTCAGGTCAATAGCTTTTACATTCAAGTAGGTACCGGCCGACGGGTCATTGTTTTGTTGTATTTTAGTTTACTATATTTTTATAACACATGAATTCGGTGGCTAATTTGCAGGAGCAATTTTGGACGTTTTCGTACGACGACAGAGTGTTGATTAAAAGAGATAAGCTTTGCTGAATATCACTGCTATCAGTAAATAAGGGAAGTGTGTTGTTGACTTGGGGTATTTTGTAGTCGGATCTGTTGGTTTTGTGTTCTGGTCTGGTGCCCCACCGTTTACAGACCCCACGCACCGCTGCTACTTGTTGTTATGTGTTGTGTGCGAGTTAGAAAATCGGCGAAAATGAACGTTACAGAGATCATCGAGTCCTCCAGGAATCTGTTGCTTACTTATTATCGGCTGGTTACTGGTGCGCGTGCGTGGAGATGAGGCCGCGAGGATCCAGAAGGCCTTGTCACCCGTACGACACGAGCGCCCTTGTGACGGAGTCGTGGTCTGGCTGAGTGGGGGCGAGGCTCCGCGGGCCCCGCAAGGTGATTTACGCCGTGACGTCATCTCCCTCCACCCACCTCATCACAATCCAACATCTGGCGGTCCCGCTGCACCACGAGTGCACCGGTAGCCTTCATCGCCGCGCCGCCGGCGTTTCCTCCGAGCCAAATTCCAGTCATAAAGCGATGGAAGTAACGAGCGGATTTTGAGGAAAATCCTGCAAATGGGGAATGAGGAGCATCCATGACTTCTGGTTAAGTATATTTTTGAATGAAAGTCGGTTCCATTCTCTAAGGATTTTGAGACCAACCGCACTCTCCTACGATGAATAGTTCTCTTGGTTTATTACTTTCAATAATGAACCTTTGGAATCGAGCAGGAAATTTTTTTTTAACCACCCTCAAAATTTTATGGTTTCCGTTTCAAGGTAAGTAGAATACGAAAATGCAATAAAAAAAATTCCGCCCGTCCGCCGTACGGAGCACTTTTCTTAGTTACCATGAACCAGAATTGACGAAATTCGGTTTATAGGTCCCATTCGGGGTCTAGATGGTCCTCGAAGGTCGGCGTTAATGTCAGTCATCTCTAAGGGGTGAAAAATAGGGGTTGAAGTTTCCAGGACGCCGTTTTCTCGAATTTTTTTACGGTTTTAAATAGTTCTCGAACTTGGGAGTTTTTTACGACCACCCGGAGCATTGTACTTCCAGCCGTTCGTTCACAGTAAGGCCCAGAAGTTTGCACCGACAGGCTTCTTCAACAGCAGGGTGAATGGAATTGTATATATTCAGCCCAAATATCATCACCAGGAACGCGCTAACAATCGTGAATTGGCCCAAAATAAAATCATTGCTAGGGATCACCTGATTATAATCACGGAGTATGAAGTCGAGTTGGTTGTTCTGTGATATTATTTCATTCGAAAAATGATGGCTCTTTTGTAGTTTGTTGATAGGTAGTGAAACTTGAACAAACGTTGAAGTATTATTGATGGTTAAATTATTACAAGATGGTAAATTATTACACAACGGTAAATTATTACACAACAGTTCATTATACCATCTACGTAGAAGGGGCTGAAGTTTGTTGGTAGGTACCTACTTTTGCAACTTTTTCACTCCACATCTATACATATAATAAAACAGTGTCTGTTTGTTTGTTTGTTTGTTTGTCTCGGCATCAATTGAGAACGGCTGAACGTAGAAAGTTGCGGCTGGTACCATTTGACGCAGAATTTATCTGGGAAGGTTTATGAAAAATCCGCATTTGAATCTGTCCATCCGTTGAAACGCTATGAATGAAATACTACTAAAAAACGTGTTATAATCACTTCTATGAGGACGTTTATGCTTATAATAACTTTGAACGGTTGGACGTAAATCCGATTGTAATTAGATTCTGGATTCAGCTCGACAAGTACATTCAAGTGGTACTTCAATCAGGATGTTAGTGGGAGGGGGGTACAGGTTATGAGAGGGGGGGGGGGGTCTACAGAAATTTCAAAACTACTTGACCAATTGGAGTGCAACTTTGGGAATTTGTTATGTGAACATTGAGGAATGTTTCTAACCAGGTAGGGAGGGTTCATAGGATACGGGGGGGGGGGGGTTAAAGGCAGTTAGGGTTGGCATTGGGGAAGGTTTCTGATCAGTTGAGGAGGGGGGGATACAGGGGGTGTCTGTTCTACCGTTGCGAAGCGCGGGTACACAGCTAGTTGTATATAAAGTAACATTGGTAGGACCAAGTGTACGATTGTATTCGACTAATTTTGACATTTTTGATCGAATCTTTTTAGATTTTTTATAGTTCTTTTTTGATTTCACAAAAACTGGGTTCGTCTTCGTTTGGTTTTTTTTGTTTTCGGGTTTGTGAACAATTCGTTCAGCTCTGCTTTTTGAAATGCAGGCTGATTCTGGGGGGGGTCATGACCCCTGTGACCCCCCCCTTGGATCCGCGCCTGTTTATTTCCCTTCAGAACTTCATTATTTGCGTTTCTTTTTGCCGTTTTAGTTACTGTTTGTCATCGACAGAATTATTTTGGCAACATTTAATTCGTGATTTAGGTAGGTACCTAGTAAAGAGTACGGGGTTAGGTAATAACCTACGGAGGGTCTGCGATCCACATAATATGTATAGAATAGTACATATTATATAGACGGGTTATCTATACAGAGAGCTGTGATCTGTAACAGAAGGGTATTCTGTACAAAATAATAAACAGTTGTGCAGGGTTTTGCAGCATTTTTGTATGAGGTTTCAAAGTTTCGACCACAAGTGACGTCATAATTGGCAAGAGAGTCCTGACCTGGCGGGAGGGGTGCAATGACGTCACTTTGTCGAAACTTTGAAACCTCATAGAAAAACGCTCCAAAGTCCTTGTCACATGGGTTTATTATTCTATTGGACATACCTACAGAAATGTTGGCTGTTCATTTATTGGTTTATTATTTTCAATAATGATCCATTGGAATCGAGCATGAAAATACTTACCTTCACTGTTTCGGTTTTCAAAGAAACAAACTAGACGAAGTAGACAAAACATGAACCGCTGATGAAACACAAACGGTGGGTATAGCTTCCGTACAAGTACGCAACCACGAGGGACATTTTATGTCTTAGCGCCCCCTCCCGCACCCACACCAAGTACTTCGTACTTAATTGTTTTGGTCAAGATTTCCAACGAATGGTAAACTCTGTCCTTGGGCGGTCACAAATGACAAAGAATCACGTTTCAATTTAAAAACAAGTACTTCGTACTTAATTGTCGCAGAACTATCACCTAGTCCGAACAGCCTTCAGTCCCAATTAGTTCGGATTAGCCGGACTCCACTGTATTATGTACGTAAACATTCATTTAAACAATCACGCTCATACCGCAGCTTGTTGGCCACGCATTCCGCAGTGGTTAACGTAGTATGGTTAGGTAAATCGAGAGCTATCCAACGAGTGGTGAACGATTTTTGTACGATGATAACTGGCGAAGATAAAGTTCCGTAGCAACGAATCGGTTGTAAGCGAAAATCATCAGAAATATTTTCGTGACGTTGTTTCCGTTGCAGGTCTCCGTTGCATGTCCCGCGTTTCATTTTCGAGTTTATGTAGCAAAGTAAAGACATAAAATGTCAAAAAAATTCTAACCCCCCTCAAAATTTGATGGTTTACGTTTCAAGGTATGTAGAATCCGAAAATGCATTTAAAAAAATTTCTGTCCGTCCGCCGTACTGGCCACTTTTCTTAGTTACCATGAAACAAAATTGATGAAATTCGGGTCATAGGTCCCGTTCGGGGTCTAGTTGGTCCTCGAAGCTCGGCGTTACTGTCAGTCATCTCTAAGGGGTTCAAAATAGGGGTTGAAATTTCCAGAACGCCGTAGCTCGAAAACTTCCGATAGAAGGGTATGGTTTTTTTACGTTATTAAATTTGTCTTGAGCTAAACAATTTTTTGAGACCACCCGGAGCATTGTACGTCCAGCCGTTCGTGTGCACCAAAAACCTTCGTCGCCACGATCGTGAATCAAACGGTATAAATCCGGCCCGGATATCATCACTAGGGAGCACCTGATTATAATCAAGGATTGCTGTATGAAGTCGAGTTGGTTGTTCTGCGATATTATTTCATTTGATAAGTGATGGACTATTGGATTTTGTTGGTAGGTACTTGTGAAACTTGAACAAACGTTGAAGTATTATTGATGGGTAGGTAAATTATTACACAATGGTTCATCTACCAAGAAGGGGCTGGATTTTGTTGATCGGTATTTTTGCAACGTGAAAAACTGATGGGCAAGTTACTACACAACGGTTCATTATACTTGACCACGAAGGTAGGTACTGACCACAGAAAACAGTGATCTATGCAGAAGGGGCATCTATTTCACTCCATATCTACAATTTTCCTTCAGAACTTCATTATTTTCGTTTCTTTTCGCCATTTTAGTTACTGTTTGTCATCGACAGAATTATTTTAGCAACACTTAACTCGTGATTTAGGTAGGTACCTAGTAACGAGTACGGGGTTAGGTACTAACCTACGGAGGATCTGCGATCTACATAATATGCATAGAATAGTACATACCTATTACATTATATAGAAGGGTTATCTATACAGAGAGCTGTGATCTGTAACAGAAGGGTATTCTGTACAAAATAATAAACCTTTGTGCAGGGATTTGCAGCGTTTTTTCTTTCATGTGAAATAAGTAGATGTTTTTGAGTGTTTCCACCAATTTTCGCCCCCAAAAACACGGAAGGCTCCTTTTTTTTTACAAATTAGCTGTGATCATTGATAGTGCCATTTGTCTGGATTCACCTGTTGGTACTACTTCTTGTGTTATTATACAAATTTATGGTGATTTCAGACAAGTACTCAGGTTTTTGATCAATAAAAAACGAATACTGGGAGTTGAACCTTCGTTACAACCTCAGTTCTTCGCTCATTGGTCAAAATCAACTTCTAATTCGGTCTTTCCGCCCTAAAAAACATGGAAAACGACACTTCACAAGCGTATGTTCACTAAAACCTCAAAAAAACCTCGAAAGCCCCCATTTTTACGCCCGTACGCAGTGCTTCGCACATTTCTTAGTTACCATGAACCATAATTCACGAAATTCGTTTTGTACATGCCGTTCGGGGTCTAGTTGGTCCTCGAAGCTCGGTGTTATTGTCAGTCATCTCTAAGGGGTTCAAAATAGGGTTGAAATTCTCAGAACGTCGTAGCTCGAAAACTTTCAATAGAGGGTGTAGGATGGCCGAAAACGGCCTTTTCCGTTTTTGACTCGGGCGGTGCGCGATCGATAGGCGATTGATACCGGCGGTAGGAACCGTCGGCGCGGGAGCTGTCTGCGCCGCTTCCCCACGCCACGGAGGGGTGAACTCGGAAGGAGAGGGGCATGGGATATACCCCGTTGCGGCCTTCATGAAGGCTCACTTGTGACTGGGACCCAGAGACTAGACCTGCGATTTACCTGAGACAGTGGAGTAGTTGAGTTGTGTTTGGAGCCTTCAGCCATATTGAGACCCCGTTGGTTTCTTTTGCTTCCCCTTTTGGATTCCCGATTTGTAGAGATGACCAGAGACGGGAGAGACGTGAGGAGAGTATTCGGAGGAATATTCGACCAGGAAGCAGAGGGGTTCAGCGCAGGTTGGAACCCATTTCCTGCCGCGGAGAGATCCTGTTTCAAGCGAGACCAGTTCGCCTTTGGGTGGACGCCGGAGCAGTGGACCGCAGGAGCCAGGACGAACGCAGCCAAGAGGTTGCCTGGACGAGGAACTTCTGCCAGTTTCCAGGAGAGGTAGGATTTGCACACTTACCCCCTTTATTTCCATTTTGTGACAGTCAGGTAGCAGTGCCCTTCAGGCGTCCAATTTACATTTCATTTTGTCAGAAGTAACAGAGGGATTCTTCCGTTCTGTTGCAGAACCTCCATCAGGTAGTTACTGCTACCCCGAGCCTTGGCCTAACGTGAACCCCTTTACCACGTGCAGGCACACATACTGACCCCCGAATTGAACCCATCTGGATCCGTGCACCCGACTCTGGTGCCAACACTACACAACACCATTTTCCACCACAAATCATCTAATAGATTCAATTATAGTAAATTCGTCCCTTTGCATTATCTCGAGTCCTGATACTTCGTGAGCATAATTTATTCAGTCTCTTGTCTTCTAAATTGCCGCATCTCGTGAACCCCCTTATTTCTGTATGTGGTATTCAGTTTAATAAACTCTCTTGTCCGTTAGTCAGTTGCATCACTCTCCCAGAAATATCAGTCAATTGCTTGCCTTGCTGGAAGCCTAGTTCTTTTATAAAACTTTCAGCAGAGTGTCTCCTGAACCCGAGCCAGTACTGTGCAAAGCTGTCTCGGGGCCGACTGCCTCCTACAAAACCAGGTAATAGATGTAAGTGTAGGAATTCCACTAACACCATCTCGCCCACTAGCTTTGCCATCCATAGGACAGTAGGGAAACTAGGAATTCAACACATTACAAAGGGTCTGGTTTTTTTACGTTTTTAAATTTATCACTGACTAAAGAATTTTTTGAGACCTCCCAGGGCATTGTACGACCAGCCGTTCGTTTGCACCAAAAAGCTTCGCCAACATGATCGTGAATGAAACGGTATAAATGCGGCCCGGATATCATCACTAGGGAGCACCTGATTATAATCAAGGATGGCTGTATGAAGTCGAGTTGGTTGTTCTGCGATATTATTTCATTCGAAAAATGATGGATCTTTTGGATTTTGTTGATAGGTACTTTTTGCAACTTGAACAAACGGTATGCTTCATAAATAACAACAAAAATAATTAATTAATTATTGAATCCCGCGCATTTTTGGGAAACTTAATTCCCGGGCCTGCTCCAGTGCTCGATTTAGGGCTTTCCTAGGGGGGAAGGTCGAGGGTAGGTATTGACCACAGAAAGCAGTGATCTACGCAGAAGGGGCATCTGTACAGGTAAATAATAAACCGTTGTGTAATAATTTGCAGCGTTTTTTTTTTCTTACTTTTTGATCGACCTCCGTATACCTACGGAGTGTTTTCATGTTGAAAATGGGCTTTACATTCAACTCCTTAATGAAGGAATTTTCTTAAAAAGTTTACAACGGAAACTCCCTCGGTTTTGTTTACGTCGGTTCGAAACGTGAGCTTTTCGGGGCGTGGAAAGACCTGTATGATATGAAAAGGACTTGTTGATGCTATAAAAATGTAAATAGGATGGACCCGAGAAGGAGCAAGTGAGTGAATGGAACGTGAGGGACGCGTAGGCGATTATTCTGTGTATTGTTTGGCATCAAGAAAGCGAATGTTTGCTGGGAGGCAGAGGCGAGCGTAGGAAGGACACCGGGCCACCTGTTGCCGTTTCGATTCGGCGGGGCGTGCGCCGGTATTGATTCCGTTTGCGTGTATGATAGGTGATTATTCATCGGACTCGGGTAATCTCTGTACCAACCGCCGATCCTCAACTCCTGTTTCAAATCCTTGGAATCATCTTAGGTTTATGCAGGATAAGGAAACGGTTCACGAGAAAATCAGCTTTGCAACAGGTCAAATTGGCAGCCTACCTATGAGTTTTATCTCATTAGCTTATACGTAGTTGCCGGTCATAACTTCCCACATAACTTCCATAGTACAAATATTCAACAAGTCAAATATTTATGCCAACTTGTTACACAATGTTGAGCAACTAAAAAGAAAACAAAATTTGAACAGTTAAGCTAGGTTCACATGAAGACGCAATTCCGGACAGCAATCCGGCACGGCAACGCGTTTGCCGGAATTTTTGCCGCAGAGGCGTTCACATGGCAGCGGAATCATAACAAAACGCAAACGCAAAAACAAACAACTGCTCGAACTCGAAACCGCAAAATCAGCCACAAACGTCGAATTTCAATATGGCTGAATAACCAAACAGGAGAGGTGTGGGCAGTAACCTCTGCGCAGATACGGCAACGGATCCAACAGCGGAAAATATCTCGACATTTTGATATAGTATCCAAGACATTGCGTTGTAATAATCCATTTTGCGTTGGCCAATAGCATTGCAGAACGCGTAGCCGTGCCGGACTGCTGTCCGGAATTGTGTCCCCATGTGAACCTAGCGTTAGTGTACCTACAATAGGTAGTGTCATGATATCCTCCCAGAACATCACTCCGTTTATAATATTATAGATCTCGCAAATAAACCAACGAATGCTTAAGTGACCTGGCTCAGGTAGTCCTGGGGCTCTCTCCCACCATCACTCAACCCTCGTTGAAGGACTAGGGGAGAGTGGACAGGGTAATATAAAAACCTGCCGTTCTCGCCTGTTACCTCATTCTACGGCTCAAACCAAGTCGATGACTTATCTCTCTCTCTCCTCTCACGCCTCCTTACTTTACAGGGAAAAGAACCCAGAATGGTGGAACCGGATAGGTAATACCTTTCCACGAGTGGCAACCACTTGGCATAACCTCCTAGCGTCTTTAGTGGTGGAAACCTCCCTTACTTTTGTCAAAGGTGTTAACCAGGGAAGTTAGGTCCAATACCTTCATCTCCATCTCATTTTCACTCACCATAGGTAGTTTCGAAATTGAGTGTCGTGGCCAATTTTGACGACATAAAAAACGCTTCACAATGGTTTATTATTTCCCCGTATATTATCCCTTTGCGCGTATTTTTTAAATAAATTCTGATGATCTCTGAACCTACTTAGGACCCTCATGAACTTCGGAATCATTTAAAAACGTAATAAAAACCATACCCTCTATTGAAGTTTTCGAGCTATGGCGATCTGAAAATTACAACCCCTATTTTTAACCCCTTAGAGATGACTGACATTAATGCCGAGCTTCGAGGACCAGCTAGACCCGAAATGGGACCTACAAACTACATTTCATTAATTATTAATTAATGTTCATGGTAACTAAGGAATGTGCGACGACCTATGGCGGACAGAATAATTTTTTTTCTTCCTTTGTGCTTGATTCCAGTGGTTCATTATTTATTATTTATTATTTGTTATTTGTTCTTGTTCATTGTTTGTTGTTCGCTGTTCGTTGTTCCTTGTTCCTTGTTCCTTGCTCGTCGTGCATTGTCCATTGCCCATTGCCCATTGCCCATTGTCCATTGACCATTGTCCATTGTCCATTGCCCATTGTTCATTGTTCATTGTCCATTATCCATTATTCATTATTCATTATTTTTTATTATTTATTGTTTATTATAGTTTATTATTATGCAAATAATAAACCTAAAAGTTTCTTTCCTCCTCTCGTACTTTCAACATGAATGTTTCTCCAAGGTACCCTTCGTTTGAGATCTTTCTGAAAATTGGTTCCGTGTCTTGCTGCACTTGAGTCCTTCAGTCTACGTGTCTGCGTTTTCGCGAATCCTTGCAACACGCATATAACTACAAGTCGACATTGTTGTAGTGAGCTAAAAATCGAGAGTAAAAAAAGAACAACGTGCAACCCCATAAATATATGAAAAAATTGGGGCAATGAGCTGAAATTTCGAGGGTAGGTGTGAATTGGGCACTATATGGGTATAATATATATAATGTATTAATATATTACACACAATCTAAATTGGGCAGTAACTTTTGCATGCGCGTGTGCAATCGTGAAAATCTTGTCTGATGAATCGGTTGTGGTGAACTTCATAGGAGTTATTATATTCTCGTATAAATTTACATGAATTTTGAAAAGATCAGGCTGCAATTTCTGTCAGCACATGCGCTGTCGTAGAAACTCCACCATCACTAAATTTGCTTTGGAAGTGTCACAACATGACAGACCTTTGCTCTTTCCTTGAGCACTTCTTCGTTACTGTTCCGCCGATAGTCTTGTGTCTTTCTTGTTGTTCCAAGTCAAGCTATTTTCTCTTGTCCGATTCTTGTCGACCATCGGTACCTCAGCGCTCCTCTGTCAATTTTCCTAGTAAAGGTCATCTGCTTTTTCGTTACCCTTAGCTCCTAAGTGGCCTGTTTAGCCAACTCCCATGCGACTCCCTTTCCGGAAGAACTGAAGCTAAGCTGTCCCACTTTTACTATTATCTCACCTGCAGTACAGTTCACTTGCGTTATTATCGCAATTAGTACCAAACAGAAAGTACGAAAACAAATGTCAAAAAAGTTACAAAAGGTAACTCAGTAGCACGAAACCCCAAATGATGCAGGATTCGAAGATACGGATGCGTTTACCGAAAGGGAAAGTTGTACTTTCGTCAGGTTTTCTGATTTCTGCAGTACTTGAAGTAGAAGTGCACTATTCTGGAGTATAATTTAATAACCTTCTACTTTCAAGTAGGTATCTATTTTGAACAGTTCCCAGTTCAATTAATAATAATTGAAGTAACAAATGAAGACAGCGTATGAGCCAAAATATGAATAGCTACAGGCATTTAGTATACAAACCGAAACGGCTTCAGAACTAAAGTATCATAGATTTCTTGTACGGTCTCATTTATTGAGCTGTTAAGAAACATTTTTGGTTCAGTGTTGTGGACTCTGCGATCCTGTTGGGTGCTTTTACAAATAAAATCCTAGCGCGCGGATTTGGATTGGGACTTGGAACTTCGAGGGAAAAGCATCCGTTGTGAATTTACCTTCCACAGCATACACATGCACTTAGATGGCAATGGATACAACTGATTTTAAATGAGAGCTTACGCAGAATTTTGGTTTATTGTTCTCAGTAATGAAAATGTTGAATCGAGCATGGAAACAAAATTTTAACCCCCCCCCCCCCCTCAAAATGTGATGGTTATGGTTTCAAAATGGAAAAAAAACATTTCCGTCCGTCCGCCGAACGCCGTACTTCGCACTTTCCTTAGTTACCATGAACCAAAAGTTAATGAAATTTGGTTTGTAGGTTCCGTTCGGGGTCTAGTTGGTCCGCGAAGCTCGGCGTTACTGTCAGTCAGGGTGAAAAATACACTGCCAAGGTGATGGCACAGGAGCTTCCTCGTCACAATCAGAGTGACCCATTATAAAATAGAACAGACTCGGAAGCAAAATAACATAGCATTACATTACATTACATTACATAACATTACATTACATAACATTACATTACATAACATTACATAACGTGAAATATACATATTACATAACATTACATTACATGACATAACATTACATGAAATATACATATTACATAACTACGTCCATAATACATTACGTCCATTATACGTAATTGCGAAAGTTATGCGCGTTTGAAGAATTTCACGTTAGCGCATGCGCAGGGCGAACCGCTGGCTCTATCATGTTGAAATTTATATGGGACCTCAATGGGCCCTACCCGCTTAATCCCTGAGAATTGCATTGAAATTGGGTGAAATCTTTGGTTACTACGGCTGTAACAAGGAAATTGAATCTATTTCACGCCAGCGCATGCGCAGAGCGCACCGAGGGTCCGATCATGCTGAAATTCATACTGGAACTCACTAGGCCTTGTCCAAACAACGCTTGAAAATTTGAGCGAAATTGAATCAAAATTGTGAAAGTTATGCGTGTTTCTTGAATTTAACGTTAGCGCATGCGCAGGGCGTACCGCTGGATCAATCATGTTGAAATTTGTATGGGACCTCAAGGGGCCTTATCCGCACCATCCCTCAAAATTTGAGCTGAATCAATTCAAAATCGTGGAATTTATGGCTGTAACAAGGAAATGCGGACAGACTCACAGATTCACAGACTCACAGACTCACAGATTCACAGACTCACAGACTCACAGGCCCACAGACCGACAGACACGGAACCAAATTTGTTCAGTAGGCTTTGAAACGCAAAATGCAAGTGGAAATTTTGATTTCTGAAGACAAAAATTTTTTGGCTCACGAAAGTGAACACAAGGCTTCCGCTGCTTCGCAGACTCGGAAGCAATAGAGATTGAAATTTCCGACGCGCAGCTGTCTCGAAATTGTTCACGTCTTGGTTCATTATTCTGTGAATAACACACCAATATATTCGCTCAGCAAAAAATTTGTATAAAACCCCCTCAAAAATTTTTCTTTTACGTTTCAAGGTGCGTAGATACAGAAAATGCAGTAGATATAGATACAGAAATGCGGACCGTTTTCCATGTTTTTTGGGACGAGAAGACCGAATTTGAAGTCAATTTTGACCAAAGAGTGGACAATTGAGGTTCTTACGAAGTTTCAGCCTTAAATTTACGTTAGATTTTGGTCTAAAATCATCGTTCTTCCGCATACAGTTTGGATCCCCATTTGTGAACACATTTGGGTCCTAGTTATGCCCCGAAGCTCGTCACCCAGGGGTGTTATGGGAGAAAAATGGGTGTAAAAATAGGGGTTTTCGAGGGATTTTTGAGGTTTTCGTCATCTGAGCTTGCGAGGTATCCGTTTTCCACGTTTTTTAGGGCGAGAAAACCGGATATTAAGTTGATTTTGTCCGAAGGGTGAAGAATTGAGATTGTAACGAAGGTTAAGCTCCCGAAATTCATTTTTTATGAGTCAACAACCTGGGAAACTATCTGAAATCACCATAAATTTTTATAATAACACTAGAAGTAGTATTAGCAGGTGAATCAAGACAATTAAATGGACTCTCAATAATCAAAGATAATCTGTAAATAAAAATCCGAGCCTAATTCGTGTTTTTGGGGGCCAAAGTTGGTGGAAAAATAGCTATTTCAATTATTTCACATGAAAGAAACAATAAATGAATAGCATTTCTGTAGGTATGTCCAGTACAATAATAAACCCATGTGACAAGGACTTTGCAGCGTTTTAAATTTATTGATCTCGAACTTGAGATGTTTTTGAGACCACATGGGGCACTGTGAGTCCAGCCGTTCGTTCACAATAAGGCCCTGAAGTTGCACCGAAAAGCTTCGTCAACATGACCGTGAATGAAACGGAATACATCCAGCCCAGATATCATTGCTAGGGAACAACTGACTGTAATGACGCATGGCTGAATAAAATCGAGTTTTCTGTTTTGTGATATTATTTCAGCTGAAGAATGATGGTTATTTTGGATTTTGTTGATTAACTAATTTCGTAACTTAACAAACGTTATGCTTCATGAATAACAAACAATAATAATAATTAACGACAGCATTCTTGGATCCACCAGATATGTATGAAACTTTCATTGGCCGGTCGGCTCCAGTACTCGACTTAGGGCTTTCCTGTACGGGTGGGGGGGGGGGGGGGAGGGGAGGGAAGGTATTGACCACAGAGGAAAGTTATCTGCGCAGAAGGTGCATCTGTACAGGTAAATAATAAAGCGTTGTGTAATAATTTGCAGCCTTTTAAAACTGATCCCACCGACAAGTCACTTCTACCAGGTTCCAAATTAACAAAATTAACTTGTCCGGATCTATTAACGTGCGGTTTCTCTCACGTTGCGATGGTCGCCTGTGTACAACCAACCGTTTCAACAGTCGTTCACTCGGATTAAACTCAACAGGCGTTAAGCTCGCTGTCAGCACTCAACAGTTTGTCAAGCCATTATCACACCATTAAGGCCTTCGTCCCTCACTGCGTTGCCCGCACCTTCCCAACTGTAATATACGTCCGATACGAACCTCCGCAGATCGCAAATCTGCGGGAAACTCAAATCATATTATTCACAGTCAACGTTCTTATCCGAAACATCTAAATACTTAATTCACGATGTTCGTCATGTTAAACGTAGTAGGTCCGTTGGTAAGGAGCAAAGCGATACAAAAGTACTCAAGTATTTTTATAATATCAGTTTGACAAGGAGTCTCAAGTATGCACAGCAAAACCGCTGCAAAGTCCTTGTCAAATGGGTTTATTATTCTTCTTGACGTAGCTACAGAAATGTTGGCTGTTCATTTATTGTTTCTTTCATGTGAAATAATATTGGTTTCCACCAATTTTGGCCCCCAAAACACAAATTAGGTACGCTCCTTTTTAGCGAATTTTCGAAGAAAAGGAAGCTATTGTTCTCGGTCCAAAATTTTTAAAACTCAAATTTCCGAAAGATTTTTATACCAAAATCCGTTTCAGACCATCCTGAATTCACTACCGAAAGACACCAAAAATTATATGTATATATATATATATATTTATATACATATTTATATATATATTTATATATGTATGTGTCATTCCAGACGATAACTCTCGAAAGAATTGAGATAAAAAGTTCAAATTTGCACGAAAAATCTGTCTTGGCAATCGACAGGCTAAGTTCGTAGATGGGCAGAATCGGGTCACTCTAAGGGGGAATTTTGGGGAGTTTTAGGGGGGAAAAATTACCCATAAATTCCCAAAATGAAGCAGTCTGACAAGTGACACCTCATTTTTAAGGTTTTTGTACGCTGAACACGATGGTGAAATCAGAATTGCGATATCTCATTCCGTTCTCAAACTGGAGCACTTTGAAGATGAAGGAACGTGGTTATTTCTTGAGATGTTCTTCCTGGTTCGTCTGCTCTAATCTGATAACGGAATGGGATATCGCAATTCCGACTTCACCATCGTGTTCAGCGTTGGAAAATCTACAAACCGAAGGTGTTACTCGGCAAAAAATGGAACAAAAAATTTGTTACGTAGCCAATACCTACTTTGTATTGGATACGTAACATACGTACTGTACGTATGTTGGATAAGTAACTGTACGTATATTGTAGTACCAATACTACAATAAACGTACATACTTGAATACCTATAATTACCCAATAAGTTTTAGATTCCCCATATTTGAATGGGATATCCCAAACATCACAATTTTACATAAAATCAGTTATTTCTTCGAAAATTCGCTCTTATAGCCATCTGCATGACTGTGGTTTTTTTTTCAAATTACCTTTGATAATAATTGGTAGTGCCACTTAATTATTGTCTTGATTCACCAGTTGACACTTTTTCTAGTGTTATTATACAAATTTATGGTGTTTTCAGACAATTTCCCAGATTTCTGACCCATAAAAAATCAATTTTTCGAACAGAACCTTTGGTAGAACCTCAATTTTCCACTCTTTGGTCGAAATCGACTTCATATTCGGTCTTCTCATCCCAGAAACACGGAAATCAATACCTCAAACGGTCATGTTGCTAAAACACAAAAAATACCCATTTTTATCCGATCGGGCTGCAAGGTTTCGGGACACAACTAGGGCCCAAATGGAGCCTGTGTGCGAAAGAACGGATTTTTTTGACCGAAAATGAAGCCGGAACGCAAAAAAAAAAAAAAATCGAGGGGGTGTTGAAATTTTTTTTGCTGAGCGAATACATAGGTGTATTATTCACAGAATAATATACCAAAACGATACCAAATACGACTAGATGGATGAAAACTCTTATGTTACCAAATCCAAGAAAATATTATTTGGAAAAGAAAAGTCCAGAAAAGACAAAACAAACAAGAATTTTTCCACCGTCACCTTTATTGCGGCACGAGTAAGCAAAATGAGCAGGATTTCGCATTTTACGGAGCAATTCCTAGCGCGGTGATAATTTCAATCAACAAAATTTCTACCATTAACGAAAATTGATGAAATTTGGTTTATAGGTCCCATTCGGGCACTGAAGCACTGAAGTTACCATCGAAAAGGTTCGTCAACATGAGTGTGATAAGTGCGGTATATATCCAGCGCAGATATCATCACTAGGGAGCAGCTGATTATAATCACGGATGGCTTTATTATGAAACCGAACTTGTTGTTCGCGGCCAAACGAACCCTTCAAATCAGGTGAAGATTAGGGAGTATGGCGTGTTAAATACACAGGAGATGGGAGGTGGCCGTAAAATGCATCTTTATGTTACTAAAGTTGCTGAACATACTAGGAATCTGGTGGGATTTTTTCGTGTCTGTGTGCGCATGCGTGATGAGAGGTACACCAAAAAACGCTGCAAATTATTACACAACGGTTAATTATTTACCTGTACAGATGCCCCTCCTGCGTAGATCACTGTTTTCTGTGGTGCCCCCCCTCCCCCCCCCCCACCAGGAAAGCCAAAAATTCTGGAGCCGACCCGGAAATTGCGGTTTGTAAAACTGGGCTGGATTCAATAATTCAATCATTAATAATACTATTTGTTGGTATTCATGAAGTATAACGTTTGCTCAAGTTGCAAAAGTACCTATCAACAAAATCCAAAAGATCCATCATTTTTCAAATGAAATAATACCACCGAACAACAAACTCGATTTCAGACAGCCATCCGTGATTATAATCAGGTTCTCTCTAGTGATGATATCTGGGCTGGATATAGAGGTCCCGTTTCATTCACGATCATGTTGACGAAGCTTTTCGGTGCAAACGATCGACTAGGACGTGCAATGCTCCGGGTGTCCTCAAAGAATTCTTTAGTTGGAGGTTAACTTAAAAACGTAAACATTTCCGTACCCTATTGTTGTTGTGCCTGGGATGTTGGAGCTAGTACCCCGCGGTTTTCACCACTGCAGGTGCAACGAAAGGAGAGAGAGAGAGTGTCGAGAGAGAAGTTGTAAGTCGGGGGTTGTTCGGTCTAATGAAGAGCTGGGCCAGAAGGGCGAGTTTTTATAGGGACTTTCCCACCCCTCCCCAGTCCACAATCGGCCGTTACGACCACTGAGGCAGATGGCGGTTGGGGAAAACCTTCAGTGTTGACCAGCTCAGTGTTCTCCGCGTTTATTTGGTTAAATCTCCCGTAATATTACAGGAGTGGCTGCTGTGGGGGAATCACAACACCTCTATTGAAAGTTTGCGTGCTACGGCGCGGCGTTCTGAAAATTTCAACCCCTATTTTTCACCACTTAGAGATGACTGACAGTAACGCCGAGCTTCGCGGACCAACTAGACCCCAAGCAGGACCTACTAACCAAATTTCATTAATTTTGGTTCATGGTAACTAAGGAAAGTGCCATGTACGGCGAACTGGACAGAATTTTTTTTAAATTCCATTTGCGGATTCTACGTACCTTGAAACGTAAACTACCATGGGGGGGGGGGGTCATCCTCAAAGTTCCCCAGATTGACAAAAATTGTACATAAAAATTGGAGAAGGTTGTAAATTGACACAACAAACAACTACTTGGATAACAAGATTATTCGAGGGAGGGCCAGCGATATTAAATTTTTAAAATTCGATTTTTTTAGGCACCTACTTATTTGCAGGTGGATTTCATTCCTTCATTCCGTAGTTAGTAGGTCATATAACAGTTGGTTATATACGAGTATATTGTTATACGCATAGGTAGGACGAATATTTAATTCAAATCAAGTGATCGAGTACTTGATCAGCACTACGATTCGTGATCAGTCCGGTCCGCCTCGGGCTGACTCTGACTCGCCAGCCTCTAAAAGCACGAAAGGGTCGATTGTAAAAGCATTGGGGCCTTGACACACTTCTTGCCTTTCCGAGGACCCGACTCTTCAGCGCGTACTGTACTTCTTCGCTTGGACGATGGCAGCACAATATCCATTATAGCAAACATATTATCATGTAGTACCACCATAGCAACTACAAGAAGTATAGTATGTATGTATATGATGGAACCTTAGGCCACGCGCGAGAATGCTCCCATTGCAACTATTGGCGATGATCTTGGGGTGATTGGGCCGGGCCCGTTTTCGGCCTGGGGTTCCAACATATATATACCAATTATAACATAAATAATACTATAAATGTCCATTATAGCAATTATAGCACGCCCCATCATTAGAGGACTATAATCCTCCGTCAAAATGTTGTGTTTGGTACAGCAGAATCAAATTTAGCGCCTATGAAAACCATTAGACCGACTTTCAAGACAAAACGCTATGTATTTCCCCCACTCCCCTCTATTTTGTTAAAGGCTGGTAGGTATGTATGTAGTGTCACAGAAACACGGAACGAAAGAAAACTTCAGCTATGGAGGTTAATGGTTGGTTTTGGTTTATTTATATTGAATAGCGAAATGTTGGAATCGTGTATGAAAAAATAAAATCATTAATTATCTGTTTGTTGTTATATTCATGAAGCATATCATTTGTTCAAACTGCAGAAGGACCTATCAACAAAATCCAAAATCATCATTCTTCAGATGAAATAATATCTTGGAATGAACCACCTCGATTTCATAAAGCCATGAGTGATTGTATACCGTTTCATTCACGATCTTGTTGACGAAGTTTTTCGGTGCGAAATTCAGGGCTTTACTGTGAACGAACGGCTGGCCGTACAATGCTCCGGGTGGTCTCAAAAAATTGCACAACGGTTCATTATTCCCCTGTATAGACACACCTGTACAGATAACTGAATTCCTATGTTAGTGAATTCCTGATTTAGTTGGGTCGTTTTGGTTTATTATTTTCAATAAATAGGTAATGAACCTTTGGAATCGAATATGAAAATAAAAATGTATAGGTAATTACAAAATTAACCCTCTCCCCTCCCCCCCCCCCCCTCCCCCAAAATATGGTGGTTTACGTTTCAAGGTACGTAGAATCCGCAAATGGAATAAAAAAAATTCTGTCCGTACGCTGTTCTTCGCACTTTCCTTAGTTACCAAGAACCAAAATTAATGAAATTTGGTTAGTAGGTCCTGCTTGGGGTCTAGTTGGTCCGCGAAGCTCGGCGTTACTGTCAGTCATCTCTAAGGGGTTCAAAATAGGGGTTGAAATTTTCAGAAAGCCGCGCTGTAGCACACAAACTTTCAATAGAGTGTCGTGATTCCCCCACAGAAACCACTCCTGTAATATTACGAAAGATTTAGCCAAATAAACGTGAAGAACATTGAGCTGGTCAACACTGAAGGTTTTACGAACTAAATCACTATCGCGACGAAATCGTGGAAACCCATTTCAAAGAAAAACGGAGTTATAGAAAAAATAGTCTATTTCCACTAATACACGAAAAACGCAAAAAACACTGTTATACCGGTTTAGGTGATCAACACACATCTAATATACTCTAAGTAAGTCTGCGTCCTAGTCGTTCGTTTGCACCGAAAAGCTTCGTCAACATGATCGTGAATCAAACGGTATAATTCCGATTGTAATGAAGTGTATGTGGTCGATCAGGTTCCCAAATCACATGCAGGGCAAAACCCCTAGTTTTTGGTACGGTTTTTGTCATACCTCCTAACTGAATTTGAGCTGTTGGGCAACAACTCCTCTGCTTTTGGTTTATTATTATGTGAATAATACACCTATGTATTCGCTCAGCACAAAATTGCAATCACACCCTCAAATTTTTTCTTTTCCGTTTCAAGGTGCGAAGATTCCAAAAACTGCAAAGTCCTTGTCACATGGGTTTATTATTCTACTGGACATACCTACAGAAATGTTGGCTGTTCATTTATTGTTAATTTCATTTTCTATTTCTGATGGTTTCCATCAATTTTGGCCCCTAAAACACAAATTAGGTACGCTCCTTTTTTTTTAAACTATCTTTGATCATTGGTAGTGCCATTTAATCGTCTTGATCGACGTGCTGGGACTTTTTCTAGTGTTATTATACAAATTGATTTCAGGCGATTTCCCAGGTTTTTCACTCATAAAAAAATCAATTTTGGGAGCTGAACACTTGGTAGAACTCAATTTTCCACTCTTTGGTCAAAATCGACTTCATATTCGGTTTTCTCGTCCCCAAAAACATGGAAAACGATATCTCAAAAGCTCATGTTACTAAAAGACAAAACGACGGACGGCGGACGGACATTGCATTTTTGGAATCTACGCACCTTGAAACGGAAAAGAAAAAATTTTGAGGGGGTGTTATAAAATTTTTTGCTGATGGATTACATAGGTGTATTATTCACAGAATAATAAACCAAAACCTGAGCCTAATTCGTGTTCTGGTGCCAAAATTGGTGGAAACCATAAAAATAGCTATTTCAATAATTGTACATCAACGAAACAATAAATGAACAGCCAAAATTTCTGTACGTTTGTCCAGTAGAATAGTAAACCCATGTGACGAGGACTTTGCAGCGTTTTATATATGCGTTAGTGTCTACTTCCGTAATATATGAGCTTAAACCGGCAATTTTAATTGCTTATTTTTAAATAAAAGAAAATGTTATATGGAAATGCTGTAAGCTCCAGTATTCGGCATGATTTTTATAGTTTTCGGCACACCTAAACACCAGTTTTGGGCAACATATATATTTATGTCCAGTTTTCGGCGCCCCAAGTACCTGTCATCGGCACCCCGTGAATAGAAGTGTAGTGAATGCGAAATTTGACGCACATCCACTACGAGTGGCGTCGAGGGGGGATGTGCTCGGTTTGGTTATGAGCGAATCACCACCATGCGCGGAATCTTTTCGGGAGCGTTTCCTGGTTTGGTTATGGACGGACCGCCACCATGCCCGAGATCTATTAGGTAAAGGAGAGGGACGAGGTAAGGAGGAGAGAGAGTAGTCAGTGACTAGAGTAGAGCAGAATGGTCTAAAAGGCGAAGGAGGCGAGTATATATAGTCCTGGAAGCTGTCTCCCTCCATCCTCCAGCTAGTGGTGGTGGGGATCTCCAGGCTGGCCCTTGGCTCTCCTGCGTCTTCCGTCCCCACTTCTATGTTTATTTGGCGAGATCTTAATTTCACATAGTAAAGTTGTGGTTCAGGGAGGATACCATGACAAGAAGGTAGGTAGTAGGTACCATGAACATTTTGCCAAAATCCGTTGAAATCATCTGGCGATTTGAGCGTTACGAGAATTGTTATCGCTCGCACAGACGCTACGAGGTTTGTTCACTGAGGGTTTTACAGCTGACTTGCAAACCTCCAGCAAATCGGTTTGAGAACCGCCCCGACACCCATTTGGAAACCACTTCAACTCCAACGTGGGCGTTTTAGGGCGGAATTGTACAAAACGAGGAAGAGGAAATCAAATTATTGTCGTCGACGGGAGACGGTTGAGGGGGGATCTCGTCAGAAAACGTTTAGCCAAAAATCCTCTGAATGATCCGGCGACAAGAAACCCGAAACCTGAGTTACTTAATGATTTTGAACCATAACTTGTCATTATAAATCATGATATAAGACCATTCGAAGTCGTATGTAATTATTCTTAATCATTGATCGACGTTGTACCTACAATAAAGAAGTGTGACTCCTCCCCCAAGCACGAGGGTTTCCTCATATGGTGGTGGGGGGGGGGGGGGTGGGGTAGCATTCGTAAGCTGTAGTGTAGGTCATTACTGTAATTATTGTCTCTGTATTCTTAATATTTAGTACCACAATGTTTTCCTTTGTATTGTTTCAATAAAAGAATGAATTATTTAAATTAAAAAAATGTGGTCAGAACACCTCGGACAGAACGACATGGGCTGGTACTGTACAGTAAGAGATGAGCAGAGACGGGGAAAAGTCATAAACGTCATTGTCATAGGTTTTTATCATGAAATGACCATTTTTGGGTAAACGTCATGAAATGGCACTTTTCGGAATAAACGTCATAAAATAGCCCTTTTAGATCTTTTTCCGTTTTCTTATTTATTTTCATTTTATTTAACTTTAAAAAAAATTAAAATATTGTTATGATATGAAATGAATCTTGGTTCGTGGTTATGGCTTCTTTTTTTTCGCCCGCAAAAAATATTGAAAATGTTTTCCCTATTTTCGATTTTTCCTTCATGTGAGGTGTGTTACCTACGCCTTGGAAATAGGGCAGATATTATATCAAGGGCAGAGACAGGACGGGGTGACACCATAACAGGCAAACAACTTTAAGCTCTTCATTGTGTACCTATATACAAATATAAACGAATTGAAATATTAAATTTGGATCTTTCTTTTTAACCTTCTAATGCCCTATATTTACTGAATAATAATAATGAATATAATGAAATTATGTTAGTTGGAATTTTACAATACAATTAGCATCACAATATTATTTATAAAAATCATAAAATAGCCAAATTCCTAAAATGAACGTCATAAAAAAGCCAAGATAAGAGTCATAAAAGTCACAGAAGAAACGTCATGAAATGGATTTATAGACGCCATAAATGTGTCGTCTCTGGAGATGAGTCAGGAAATCCTCTGCGAACGCCCATGTGACTTTGTAAAGTGGTTAGTTAGCAGATGGCTTTTTCACCACAGCGAACAAACCTACTGTCTGCCCGATCAAAATGAAATTAATGAAGGAGCATATATTATTATGTGGACCACCCCGCACATACCGTTCAAATTTCAGTTTGTTTGGATTGTTCTTTCGATCAGATAATATTTATGGTGGTTACAAGTGACTGCCTAAAACTGACTGACAGCAGGGGCGTTGCGTCCATAAGGCCACTTGGGCCACTGCCCCCGCACCCAGAAACACTAGGAGGTTAAAAAATTCAACCATGTGTTCAGCTGGCATTTGGATTTCCCTCCGTAAACTGTACCTAGAATTTTTCACAAAGTTCAGCAGGGACTCGACAGAGTTCTCTGGCTATGGATATTCAATATGTGTTTCCGTCATGTTGGCTCCCTGTAGCTCCACACACGGAGCATGTTATCAGAATATAGCGACTGTAATCGATGTCGTGCAGTCGAAATCGAAACCTAAGCTCCTGAAACGCAGGTCCTGGGAACTAGTGTCGCCATGGCAACCGAGAAAAGTGGCCCGTCCGCACAAGCTCAGTCGAGCAAAAATGTTGTTTGCCACGCCCATTTTGGGCCACTGCCCCAGAATCTGATTTCAACCCCAAAATCGTTCATTTCGTAATCGATTCGATCCCTTCGATTCAATTTGTCATCTCAATACGAGATGCTTCTTCTTCTGATTTATTTTTTGTCGTCTCTGAATCACATGAATTGTCTGAAATCACCATAAATTTGTATAATAACACTAGAAGTAGTATTAGTGGCTGAATCAAGATAATTAAATGGCACTATCAATGGTCAAAGATAATCTGTAAAAAAAAAAAAAATTAAAGAATGGGGGCCAACATTGGTGGGAAGCATCTATAATAACTATTTCAATTACTGCGCGTGAAAGAAGCAATAGGTAAATGGACAGCAATATTTCTGTAGGTATGTCCAATAGAATGATAAACCCATATATGACAAGGACTTCGCAGCGTTTTTACGTCACTTGTATACTGGTTTTTCGTTTTGCTTCCGAGTCTGCGAAGCAGCGGAAGCCTTGTGTTCACTTTCGTGAGCCAAAAAATTTTTGTCTTCAGAAATCAAAATTTCCACTTGCATTTTGCGTTTCAAAGCCTACTGAACAAATTTGGTTCCGTGTCTGTCGGTCTGTGAGTCTGTGAGTCTGTGAGTCTGAGTCTGTGAGTCTGTGAATCTGCGAGTCTGTCCGCATTTCCTTGTTACAGCCATAACTTCCACGATTTTGAATTGATTCAGCTCAAATTTTGAGGGATGGTGCGGATAAGGCCCCTTGAGGTCCCATACAAATTTCAACATGATTGATCCAGCGGTACGCCCTGCGCATGCGCTAACGTTAAATTCAACAAACACGCATAACTTTCACAATTTTGATTCAATTTCGCTCAAATTTTCAAGAGTTGTTTGGACAAGGCCTAGTGAGTTCCAGTATGAATTTCAGCATGATCGGACCCTCGGTGCGCTCTGCGCATGCGCTGGCGTGAAATAGATTCAATTTCCTTGTTACAGCCGTAGTAACCAAAGATTTCACCCAATTTCAATGTAATTCTCAGGGATTAAGCGGGTAGGGCCCATTGAGGTCCCATATAAATTTCAACATGATAGAGCCAGCGGTTCGCCCTGCGCATGCGCTAACGTGAAATTCTTCGAACACGCATAACTGTCGCAATTATGTATAATGGACGTAATGTATTATGGACGTAATGTTATGTAATATGTATATTTCATGTAATGTTATGTAATGTTATGTAATGTAATGTTATGTAATATGTATATTTCACGTTATGTAATGTTATGTAATGTAATGTAATGTATAATGGGTCACTCTGATTGTGACGAGGAAGCTCCTGTGCCATCACCTTGGCAGTGTATTTTCTTTCCTTTCAGCCTATTTAATGGCACACATTTCATTCCTGCACGATATTCTGCGCGGTGAAATGGAGAAGAGCGGAACCGCGCGGTGTACCAAACAGTGGACTTCGGACTCATCGCCATCCCAGGAGTGCTGCTGAATTCTAACGTCTCTGGGCCTCTTTACGACAGTTCCTTCAAATTCTGCACAATTAAATTTAAACAATTGGCTGAACACAATGATGACTCTCTACTGTATCTAACTACTCAACTTGACAACCTAAGTATGTATGGTATTGATTCACAATTATATAGGTAATACGAAGTGGAAAGTCCAGTTAGAAAAGTTAAGTTGGAAAAGTACATAGTTGTAGGATAATGAGTGAAAATGTATGAACTAACAGGAAAATTTCGGACTAAGCGTCAGTCATCTCGCTTTAGGTGACTTCTGGACATTCTGTAATCGCACCGACGCCGACGGTACGTAGTGAACTCTGTTTCTACAGAGGGCGTTGTATATATTTTAATACGCCATTTCAAAAGACTTATTTCCCTTTTTTTGGGTTTGTTTCACGTTTGGTCGGAGTCGATAAGAGCAGTGCAGAAGCCCGGGCGGGTTGGGGGTCATCAATATCCGCGCGGGCGGAGCATGCGCCAACAGACTTTCCCAACTCTTCCCCTCCAGTCACTCGATACCCCTCCCGTTCCGCCGGCGTTTTCAATCTCAATGGAAACGCGAAGGTTACATCTGGAAGAGGAAGGTTACAATTAGGGAAGGTTATAAACATTCCGCCTCTCAATTAGAGCAATTACGTTGACCTCCATTTCCTGACGAGGCGGAGGGAGGGATAGCTCAGTTCGTGGCTATCTTGAAAACTGGATCTCAGTCCACATCAGACGCTACGATTCGCCAACACGGAATCACAAAATGATAACCCGAAGTCAGAGCAATAACTACTGGAATTCGGCGTGATAATCTGTATTATCGAAACTTGTATTACCTTGCTTACATTCCTTAATGTGTTATTGGCGTTATTGCGTATTTTAGATGGTTGATTGAGTTGAGAGGGTTCTTTAAACCTCCTTCACTTAAATAAGCCTTTAATAAGGGCATTTTGGTTATTGTGTTCTTAATTCATAATATCACAAATTAAGATCACCCTCAAATTTTACGATTATAAAAAGAAAATTTTTTCATGGCTAATCTCAAATGGGATTGAAAACTGCCAAACTCTACTTACAAGCATACCTATATGTGGTCTGAAATGAAATGACATTTTTTAAAATAATTTTTTTATATTTTTAACATTTATCGGTATCAGAGGACAACTACCCCCCCCAAATTATTTTATTTACGAAAGCCTTGACATTTCATAGCCCACGATCCCTTTATCTAGCCGCGCTTCTCACATCGTTTCCAGAGACAGGGAAAAAGGTAGTAACCGACTACCCCTCCTACAGCACCTGCGACACTAACGCTCTCTACGAAGGAGTAAAACGTGTAGCAAGACTTTTAAGTTCGCAGTTAGTTGTGTACTGAGGTGTCAATCCGAAGGTACATAATTTGTGCTCCCCCAAAATAATATAAAAACTATCGTATCCAAAAGGAATCTTTCTTGAACATTACCCCTCCTTTTGGTATATTAAGAGTGATTTCCGATACATTTTTAACGTTTTATTTTATTTTTATTATTTTTTATTATTGTTATTATTATTATTTTTGGTCACATGATCATCCTTTTTCTTTTTCTTTCTTTTCTCTTTTCTCTCTCGTTTGAATAATGTATTTCTCCTCTATAAGAGAAATAACCACTGTAACCAACAACTGGGGTTCTTTTCCTTTTAAATGATGTAAACAATAGTGTTTTCTAAATGTATGTAACTATTGTTCCTAAATGTATTTTTTTGTATTTACCGAAAACTTCTTTAACCTCTCGATGTGCTAAGATACTTACTTATTAGTTATATTTAGCTCAGCCATCTCCTCTTATCCGCACAGGGCTGTGCAGTCATCTCCTCTTATCAGCCCTATGGTTAAGGGTACATTCCATATTTTAATAATATAGGTACATTCCATATCTTAATAACATAGGTACTCACGTGCATTGCTGTATGTTTTTCGGAATGAAATCTCTTTCAAAAAAAAAAAAAATTCAGACTGTCAGTTCCCCTCAAAAGAACGAGTCAAAATTATGAAATATTTGGGTGTAATTGTCGATGGGCGGTCAAATTGGGAAGCCCATCTGCATGCCCTAACGCTTAGGCTTAGAAGATTAATTCCAGTATTTATGGAAATGCGCAAATTTTTTAAAATTGACGCTATTTGATTGTTTTATTACAAGCAATTCAATCTTTGTTGATTTATGGCATAGTATGTTGGGGAAGTGCCTGTTCCACAAAACTAAATCAATTATGTACCTACCACTCAGATGAAAATTTTGTATACACAATTTTGTTGAAGAAAATAGGGGCTTCTCCCCTGATGAGCTTTTCAAAATCTTTAAGCTGCCTACGCTCTTTACGCTGACATCCAGAACCACCCTGAAACAATATTGTTCAAAGTGTACCTAATATAAGAGCGGAGTCCACAAAAGAGTTGATTCCAACAGCCGAACAGTGTCCAAAATAGTGCTGGATATCCGTTTTAGGAGCACTGCGTTTGCTCAAAGGTCGCGGATTCAGGTAAACAGCTGAATCCCTTGCCGGAGGATTTGAAGTGTTGTTATTAGCACAATTCAAAGCGAAGTTGAAAGAAAAGCTATCAGAATTGATGTTTATTTCAAGATTTTTCACACAAAAAAAATATATCATTTGTCATAATTAGGTGAGGCAAAGCAAATTTGTCATGTGTAAGTTAATTATTTCTGATATCGCTACAACTGCTATCACCAGCTCAAGTTTTAACTTATAGGTGGTCAGTGGTATGTAAATTTTTGTGTTACAATCGAACAAGAAATTCATTTTTTTTAAAATTTAACAATGTAGGTACCTATTTATTTATTTTATTGTAATTTCAAAAATATAAATAGGTAGGTACAGTGTTAAATTTAAAAAAAAAATGAATTTCTTGTTCGATTGTAACATAAAAACAAATATCCACTTATATTAGATGGTTAGGTGGTAAATTATTCTTAAATATCTGTTCATCATGTACGTTTTGGTTTCAAGGAAAACTATCTTGTAGCAGCCAAAGTTTTTATTTGTTGGCGACGTTTCAATCCCCAAGTGGTGGGACCCTAATCATTACTATAATAATAAAAAATAGGTTGAAATACATGGGGGAGAAGACCATAACAGACATACAATAGACATACACTAAATAACTGTATAGATAATGGTAACAAAAGTCTTGGAGGGGTCTTCCCTTATTGATAGAGTGGAGTTTTACCCATTGCACTAAATTACGTTCTTTATATTATATGTTTACAGTATTTACAATGACGTATTTACACAGTTTTGGTAGATGAGGTGTTTTGGTAGAGTATGAGTAGTTTAGGTAGTACAACTCATCCACCAAAACTGTGTAAATACATCATTGTAAATATTGTAAATATACAGGGTGTCCCAGTTCCTTCTGGAGAAACTCGGGGAATCGATTCTACTCTTCATTTGGAACAAAAAATGCTCAGCAGAAATTGTTCGAAAAGTTCTTCGTTTTAAAGATATCCGCAATTTGTGTTTTTCCAACTTTTCATTACCTTACCACATAAAAACGCTAATAAATTTGAAAATATTGAGACTACAACAAATCCAATAACACCGTTTGAAAGAACGTTAAATTTCCTTTAAGATTCTTCTGTTTTCAATGGTCGGAGTTACTTAAAATGTTGGCCAGTATCAGTGGGAATATTTGAAAATTTAAACATTTTAAATTGTGAAAAAGATTATACGTTCTACTGAGGTTACAAAACAATACCTAAAACTTGTCAAATTTCACAAAAACTTCATCATCTAATAGGCTTTACATTGAGATACTATAGATACTATAGATTTAAAAATAACGTTGTAGTAGAGTTAAAAAATTGTAATAGGTACTGAACATTTGAAAACATGAGCAGAGGTGAATTCGGGGGAGAGGGGGATTAATTAGACCTCCTAAAATAAAACTAACGCTTCCTTCACTAGTTGAATAAAAATAGTGCTGGAATATGAAGGATGGAGGTTTGGAGGACGGAGGATGGACTACTACTACTACTATATTTTTCAAAATTTTAAATTTTTAAATTTTCAAATGTTCCAACTGATATTGGCCAACGTTTCAAGTAACTCTGACCATTGAAAGCAAGAATCTTACACGAAATTTAACGTTCTTTTATTAATTGTATTTGTTGTAGTCTCAATATTTTCTAATTTATTAGCGTTTTTATGTGCTAAGGTAATGAAAAGTTGGAAAACAAAAATTGTTGGATGTCTTTAAAACGAAGAACTTTTCGAAAAATTTCTACTGAGCATTTTTTGTTCCAAACGATGAGTAGAATCGATTCCCCGAGTTTCTCCAGAAGGAACTGGGACACCCTGTATATTGTAAAGTACGTAATTTAGTGCAATGGGTAAAAATCCATTCTATCAATAAGGTAAGACCCCTCCAAGACTTTTGTTACCATTATCTATACAGTTATTTAGTGTATGTCTATTGTATGTCTGTTATGGTCTTCTCCCCCATGTATTTCAACCTATTGTTTATTATTATAGTAATGATTAGGGTCTCACCACTTGGAGATTGAAACTTCGCCGACAAATAAAAACTGTGGCTGCTACAAGGTGGTTTTCCTTAAAACCAAAACCTACATGATGAACACTCAAAATCATCCGAGAACTAGTCCCTCAACTTCCAACTATCTTAAATATCTGTGCAAAATGTTCGATTATAACCTAAAAAAACGCTGCAAATCCCTGCACAACGGTTTATTATTTTGTACAGAATACCCTTCAGTTACAGATCACAGCTCTCTGTATAGATAACCCGTCTATATAATATAATATGTACTATTCTACACATATTATGTAGATCGCACACCCTCCGTAGGTTAATACCTAACCCCGTACTCGTTACTAGGTACCTACCTAAACCGTTGTGTAATAATTATTTACCTGAATAGGTTCCCCTTCTACGGAGATAGAATAATGAACCGTTGTGTAATAATTTGCCCATCAATAATACTTCAACGGTTGTTCAAGTTGCAAAAGTACCTATCAACAAAATCCAGCCCCTTCTTGGTACATGAGCCGTTGTGTGATAATTTACCGTTGTGTAATAATTTACCGTTGTGTAATAATTTGCCGGTGTGTAATAATTTTCCATTGTGTAATAATTTACCCATCAATAATACTTCAACGGTTGTTCAAGTTGCAAAAGTACCTATCAACAAAATCCAGCCCCTTCTAGGTAGATGAGCCGTTGTGTAATAATTTACCGTTGTGTAATAATTTGCCATTGTGTAATAATTTACCCATCAATAATACTTCAACGTTTGTTCAAGTTTCACAAGTACCTACCAACAAAATCCAATAGTTCATAACTTATCAAATGAAATAATATCGCAGAACAAACAACTCGACTTCATACAGCCATCCTTGATTATAATCAGATGCTCCCTATTGATGATATCCGGGACGGATTTATACCGTTTGATTCACGATCGTGTTGACGAAGCTTTTTGGTGCACACGAACGGCTTGACGTACGATGCTCCGGGTGGTCTCAAAAAATTGTTTAGCTCAAGACAAATTTAATAACGTAAAAAAACCCATACCCTTCTATTGAAAGTTTTCGAGATACGGCGTTCTGAAAATTTCAACCCCTATTTTGAACCCCTTAGAGATGACTGACAGTAACGCCGAGCTTCGAGGACCAACTAGACCCCGAACGGAACCTATAACCCGAATTTCATCAATTTTTTTTTCATAGTAACTAAGAAAAGTGGCCCGTACGGCGGACAGACAGAAATTTTTTTATTGCATTTTCGGATTCTACATACCTTGAAACGTAAACCATCAAATTTTGAGGGGGGGTAAGAATTTTTTTTTTTCATGCTCGATTCCAATGGTTCATTATTGAACATAATAAACCAAAAAACTAGGGAACAAAGTAACCTACAGCATAACCTAAGAACATCTAGGGAAACTCAGAAGCCTCTGTAAATGCCAACAAGAAATTGAGGGGTGGCTGGAATTCATAGCCACATCGGACCAACAGCAGGTGTCAAATGAAATTAAAGAAAATGCCCAGACGAAATTAAGAAAACTCGAAATAAAATTAAGTGATTTAGAAAAAAGGAGTTCTGGAATTTCCAAACAAATGTTAAGGATAGGCCACAAGTATGGGGGAGAGTTCAAGCTGGTCAAGAAGGTTCAAAAGGGAAAAAGGACGGATTTATGGGAAAATTTGGAAATTTACATTACTAAAAAGACCAGAGGGGAACTAAATTTAAATTATAGATTTTCAGAAGATAATTTTAAGTTTATTAAAACATGGGAACAAAGTTTGAATGAATGGGGTATACCTCAATGATCGGTTCTCCCAAAGTAGGGGTTCTAACCTCAACATCGTACAGGTAAGTCAAAAGTGCTATGTCACATAGTTTTAAGTTACATACCACTAAATTTTATGTCATACAATGTTTCAAGATTTTCAGTTAAATGCCTGTAGTTTTAGTTCAGTCAAGTTTCAGGGGATATTTGTTTACAGTTCGTGATATAATAGTTTTAAAAAAAAACTTGTACCGACATAAACAATACGTTTTACTAATAACAATATAAATAGTAATACGTTCTGTGCAATAAGCTAAGGTAAGGCGCAATTAGGCAGACTTATGAAGTTCTTCCTCCACAGCAATAGGTGTGGACATAAATTGTATGACGTGCCGTCAGGGTAGGAAGTTTGTGGTAGGTTTCACTGTTATCTGTGTTTATGTGAGTACCTACCTGATGATGCTCAGAATTTGAGCGAAAAGCTTTGTTTTAAATAAATTTGTGGTAAGCTAAAGGTTTATTTTTGCTTCCTCACTACCGAAGATAGACCTCCAAAGACAGCCTTGGATTCGTGATTGAGTAAAAAAATGTATGTCCTCCAAAATTTAAATTTCCAATACCATTTTCCGTTTCAGACATTGAGGAACATTTTTGGTTCCGTGTCTGTCTGTCTGTCTGTGGTAATTCCTTGTAACGCCCATAACTACCCGAAATAATGGTCGAAATCGATTGAAATTGGGAAGATAGCTGCGGATTGGGCCAAAGATGTTCCCATACAAAAATCGTTGAAAAAGTACTGTAACTTTCGTCTGCGCATACGCAAAGGTGAAATACTTGAAACTCCCGTAACTACCTTAAATATCGTTGAAATGAGTTCAAATTCGGAGGGTCAGTCAGGAATAGCACTTTAATGGTTCCGTATGGGTTTCATTAGAATCGTACTGAAACTTTCGTCTGCGCTTGCGCGAACCTGAAATGTTGACCTTTTCCTTGTAACGCTTCTAACAACGCGAAAAATAGTTGTTAATAGAGCTGAAATTTTGAGGGTGCACGCAGGTTGGATTGCAGATGGTCCCGTGTCAAAACCATGGATATCGTTTCGTCTGCGCATGCGCAAACGTGAAATACTTCACACACCCATAACTACCTTAAATATCGTTGGAATGAGTTCAGATTTGGAGGGTCAGATGAGGGGGCCTATTCACTAAAATAGATTGTGGAAAGAGATTATCTATTTTGAAAATCTCCCGCGGGAGATAGTCTCCCCTGGGAGACAGTCTCTTCCAATGTCTCCGGGGTTCGTCTATTTTACTGAATAGCTCCAGTGACCTTGAGAAAGAGATATGGATCCTAATGCATGAAAATCCCATAGTATCCATGAAGTGCGAGATGTTTGTTGCCCCCGGGAGTTCAATTCCTTAATAATGAACGCATTTCTTTTTTCTTAGTAATACCTACCTACCTCAATCCATACTTGGACGTTTTTACTCATGAATCGGATAAAAGTTTCAATGAAATTGAAAAAAGTCTCAATTATAAACAGAAAAAGTAGAATTAGGGGGCTTGATGCTTGTATTATATCTACACCTAATGAACGGCCACTCTTAGGTAGGACGGTACCTACCTCAACCCGTACTTGGACGTTTTTACTCATGAATCAATAATTATGTTTATATTTTTAATTAAAATTGAAATGAAAAATTTAATCTTTGTAAAATAAAAAACTTTATGAAATGAAAAAAATATACGATCAAAATTACCGATGTGGTTGCGGATGAACGAGGATATTACACAATCACTGTGAAAAATACACTGCCAAGGTGATGGCACAGGAGCTTCCTCGTCACAATCAGAGTGACCCATTATAAAATAGAACAGACTCGGAAGCAAAATAACATAACATTACATTACATTACATAACGTTAAATATACATATTACATAACATTACATTACATAACATAACATTACATAACATTACATGAAATATACATATTATACATAACATGACTTCCATAATACATTACGTCCATTATACATAACTAGCCTGACCGCTCGCTTCGCTCGCTATCCGAGGTTCGCTGTACGCAGTATCGTGGAACCAACAAACGACGGAAAAATCCCATACCCTACCGGGTATTTGTGCCCAATTTTATCAAAATCCGTCAAGCCATTCAGGAGTTGACCATGGTCGACCATATTTCCGCTATGGTCAGGGAATTAAAAATGCGCCTACGTTCAACTTGGGAGGCTACCGGATATTGGTGCCAAATTTGGTCGATATCCGTTGAGCAATTCGGGATTCGACCATGGAGGGGCCCATGGATGCGCTAAGGTCGACCGCGGGGGTAGTCCGAAGGGTCGATCGTAGATAGAATTTCACGTAAATTACGAATACGCGATAAAAAATAGGGGTTACCATTTCAATTAACGAAGTTGACCATGGTCGACCATAGTTCCGCTATGGTCAGGGAATTAAAAATGCGACGTTGCACAACTTGGGAGCCTACTGGATATTCGTGCCAAATTTGGTCGATATCCATCAAGCCATTCAGGAGTTGACCATGGTCGACCATAGTTCCGCTATGGTCAGGGAATTAAAAATGCGACGTTGCACAACTTGGGAGCCTACTGGATATTCGTGCCAAATTTGGTCGATATCCGTCAAGCCATTCAGGAGTTGACCATGGTCGACCATAGTTCCGCTATGGTCAGGGAATTGAAAATGCGACGTTGCACAACTTGGGAGCCTACTGGATATTCGTGCCAAATTTGGTCGATATCCGTTGAGCAATTCGGGATTCGACCATGGAGGGGCCCATGGATGCGCTATGGTCGACCGCGGGGGTAGTCCGAAGGGTCGATCGTAGATAGAATTTCACGTAAATTACGAATACGCGATAAAAAATAGGGGTTACCATTTCAATTAACGAAGTTGACCATGGTCGACCATAGTTCCGCTATGGTCAGGGAATTAAAAATGCGACGTTGCACAACTTGGGAGCCTACTGGATATTCGTGCCAAATTTGGTCGATATCCATCAAGCCATTCAGGAGTTGACCATGGTCGACCATAGTTCCGCTATGGTCAGGGAATTAAAAATGCGACGTTGCACAACTTGGGAGCCTACTGGATATTCGTGCCAAATTTGGTCGATATCCGTCAAGCCATTCAGGAGTTGACCATGGTCGACCATAGTTCCGCTATGGTCAGGGAATTGAAAATGCGACGTTGCACAACTTGGGAGCCTACTGGATATTCGTGCCAAATTTGGTCGATATCCGTCGAGCCGTTTGGCCGTGCATAGAAGGACAGACAGACAGACAGAGCGCATGCGCAGGGCGAACCGCTGGCTCTATCATGTTGAAATTTATATGGGACCTCAATGGGCCCTACCCGCTTAATCCCTGAGAATTACATTGAAATTGGGTGAAATCTTTGGTTACTACGGCTGTAACATGGAAATTGAATCTATTTCACGCCAGCGCATGCGCAGAGCGCACCAAGGGTCCGATCATGCTGAAATTCATACTGGAACTCACTAGGCCTTGTCCAAACAACCCTTGAAAATTTGAGCGAAATTGAATCAAAATTGTGAAAGTTATGCGTGTTGGTTGAATTTAACGTTAGCGCATGCGCAGGGCGTACCGCTGGATCAATCATGTTGAAATTTGTATGGGACCTCAAGGGGCCTTATCCGCACCATCCCTCAAAATTTGAGCTGAATCAATTCAAAATCGTGGAAGTTATGGCTGTAACAAGGAAATGCGGACAGACTCACAGACTCACAGACTCACAGACTCACAGATTCACAGACTCACAGACTCACAGACTCACAGACTCACAGACCGACAGACACGGAACCAAATTTGTTCAGTAGGCTTTGAAACGCAAAATGCAAGTGGAAATTTTGATTTCTGAAGACAAAAATTTTTTGGCTCACGAAAGTGAACACAAGGCTTCCGCTGCTTCGCAGACTCGGAAGCAAAACGAGAAATAGACTCTCTCTTTCGAGGAAAGACACCTAATTAGCTGTCTCTCTGAAAGAGATCGAAAATGCCAAGATGGCCGCCAACTCTCTCTTTTAAAAGTTACTGAATAACCCTGTCATGGATACTATAAAATTCTATTTTGCCAAAAGAGAGAGTCGGACCTGAAAGAGATGTCTCTTTGGCTTAGTGAATAGGCCCCCAGGAATAATACTTTGGTAGTCCCATATAGATTTCACTGGAATCGTACTGAAACTTTCGTCTGCGCATGCGCGAACCTGAAATGCTGACCGTTTCCTTGTAACGCTTCTAACTACGCGACAAATAGATGTAGAGAGCTGAAATTTTGAGGGTGCACACGGGTTGGATTGCAGATGGTCCCGTATCAAAACGAACCTACCCAAACTATTCTATACGTTCATGTGATTACACGAATTGGCAGACGTTTTTGTTTTTTCCACATTGCAAATGTTTACCTCATTTTAGGAAGGTGGTAGGTTCCTAAATATCTGGGCAAGAGGTTTGATTTCCGCCACACACTAACCGCGGTACCTACTAACCTTGGTTACCTTCTTCTAAATTTCGCAGGATGTGTTAGATAAGGGTCGGCTTTTGGTGGTGCGACATGGGGCGTACAATGGTTTTTGGTGAGGGCCTCTGTTCGAGGTCAGTTAGGGGGGCGCGGTACGTGTACTGTAAGATAATAATATTCATCTCATCCCGTCTGGCTCAGGTCATTAGACGATAGCAGTTCTCATAGCGAGGCCAATCAATATTTGGAGTTTATCACGAAGAGCGCGAGAGGATCCCGTCCCCGGGGGTCCCCGGGCCGTTTCCACGGGACCGGTGTCATGAGCGCAATGAATTTTCGATTACAAAATCGGAGAATGGGACCAGCCTTCCATGAGGGCTGTCTATAAATAAGTTGCGTGAGTCAGTGCCTTGAAGCAAACGCGCGTCAAACACCGACGTCCCTTATCAACCTAACACCACCACAGCACCCCCCAACTATCAACCATACAACCAGTTTTGAGAGAAAACGCTACAAAGCCCTTATCACGTGGGTTTATTATTCTACTGGACATACGTACAGAAATTTTGGCTGTTTATTTATTGTTTCTCAAAAACACGAATTAGGCTCCTATTTTTTTTTTCAACTATCTTTGCCCATTTAATTGTCTTGATTCACCGGTTGATACTACTTTTAGTGTTACTATACAAATTTATGGTGATTTTAGACAATTACCCAGGTTTTTGACCCATAAAAAATGAATAGTGAGAGCTGAACCTTCGTTACAACCTCAATTCCTCACTCTTTGGTCAAAATCAAGTTCATATTCGGTATTCTCGCCCTAAAAAACATGGAAAACGATACCTCACAAGCTCATGTGCACTAAAATCTCAAAAAACCTCGAAAACCCCAATTTTTACACTAATTCCCCCCCCCCCCCCCCCATAACATCCCTGGGTGTATTCCGATCGGGAGGCCGAGCTTCGGAGCACAACTAGGACCCAAATGAGTTCCAAAATTCGGACCCAAACTGTACAAGGAAGAACAACGATTTTACAGGAAAATTTAACGTAAATTTAAGGCTGAAAGTTCGCTAAAACCTCAATTTTACACTCTTTGGTCAAAATCGACTTCATACTCAGTCTCCTCGCCCTAAAAAAAAAACATAGAAAACGATACCTCACAAGCTCATGTTCACTAAAATCTCAAAAAACCTCGAAAAACCCGATTTTTACACTAATTTTTCCCCATAACACCCCTGGGTGTATTCTGATCGGGCGGCCGAGCTTCGAAGCACAACTAGGACAAAATTTGTTCCCAAATGTGGGCCCAAACTGTGCGCAGGTGCGGATGAACGACGATTTTATATCAAAATTTAACGTATTAAAGGCTGAAACTTCGTTAGACCCTCAATTTTCCACTCTTTGGTCAAAATTGACTTCATACTCGATCTCCTCGTCCCAAAAACACCAAAAAACCCTATTTTTACACCCGTTTTTCACTCATAACACCCCTGGGTATATTCCGAGCGAGCTGCAGTCGGGACACAACTAAGGCCCAAATGGAGCATGTGTGAGAAAGAACGCATTTTTTAGACGGAAAATAGAGTAGATAAATATGGATGATGCGGCGTACGGCGGAAGGACATGCATTTTTTGAACCTACGCACCTTGAAACGTAAAAGAAAAAATTTTGAGGGGGTGTTATAAACAATTTTTGGTGAGCAAATACATAGGTGTATTATTCACAGAATAATAAACCAATAGGCACTTTTTGTGTTCTAGTAACATGTTAGTAACATGAGCTTTTGAGGTACTGTTTTCCATGTTTTTGGGACGAGAAGTCCGAGTATGAAGTTGATGTTGACCAAAGAAAGGAAAATGGAGGTTCTATGGAAGTTACAGCCATGTACGTTAAATTTTGGTATAAAATCGTCGTTCCTGCGCACACAGTTTGGGTCCCCATTTGGGTACACATTTGGGTCCTAGTTGTGATATGGGAGAAAAATGGGTGTAAAAATAGGGGATTTCGAGTGATTTTTGAGGTTTTAGTGATTATCACACAATGGTAAACTATTACACAACGGTTCATTATACCATCTACGCAGAAGGTTGTTCAAGTTGCAAAAGTACCGATCAACAAAATCCAGCCCCTTCTTGGTAGATGAACCGTTGTGTAATAATTTACCGTTATGTAATAATTTACTGTTGTGTAATAATTTGCCGTTGTGTAATAATTTATCGTTGTGTAATAATTGACCGTTATGTAATAATTTACTGGTGTGTAATAATTTGCCGTTGTGTAATAATTTACCGTTTTGTTACTTCAAAGTTTTTTCAAGTTTCACAAGTACCTACCAACAAAATCCAGCCCCTTCTTGGTAGATGAACCGTTGTGTAGTCCGTTCTGTAATAATTTACCGTTGTGTAATAATTTGCCGTTGTGTGATAATTTACACATCAATAATACTTCAAAGTTTGTTCAAGTGTACCAACGAAATCCAGTAGTCCATCACTTATCAAATGGAATAATATCGCACAGCAACCAACTCGACTTCATACAGCCATCCTTGATTATATAATCAGGTGCTCCCTAGTGATGATATCCCGACCGGATTTACACCGTTTGATTCACGATCGTGTTGACGAAGCTTTTTGGTGCACACGAACGGCTGGACGTACAATGCTCCGGGTGGTCTCAAAAAATTGTTTAGCTCAAGACAAATTTAGTATCGTAAAAAAACTTTTTTGAAAATAATAAACCAATATGTCTTTAAGATGCGAATCCAGCGATACCAAAATCTCTAAATTGGAAAAAATAGAGTCTACGGCTTTTGGTTTATTATTTTCAACAATGACAAATTGGAATCGAATATGATTTAAAAAAAATTCTAACCCCCCCCTCAAAATTTGATGGTTTACGTTTCAAGGTATGTAGAATCCGGAAATGCAAGAAAAAAATTTCTGTCTGTCCGCCGTACGCCGTACTGGCCACTTTTCTTAGTTACCATGAAACAAAATTGATGAAATTCGGGTTATAGGTTCCGTTCGGGGCCTAGTTGGTCCTCGAAGCTCGACGTTACTGTCAGTCAGCTCAAAGGGGTTCAAAATAGGGGTTGAAATTTTCAGAACCAACGCCGTAGCTCGAAAACTTTCGATAGAAGGGTATGGTTTTTTTACGTTATTAAATTTGTCTTGAGCTAAACAATGTTTTGAGACCACCCGGAGCATTGTACGTCCATCCGTTCGTGGGTACCAAAAACCTTCGTCAACACGATCGTGAATCAAACGGTATAAATCCGGCCCGGATATCATCACTAGGGAGCACCTGATTGTAATCAAGGATGGCAATATTATTTCATATGATAAGTGATGGACTATTGGATTTTGTTGGTAGGTACTTCTGAAACTTGAACAAACGTTGAAGTGTTATAGATGGGTGAATTATTACACAATGGTAAATTATTACACAACGGCAAATTGTTGCACAACGGTAAATTATTACATAACGGTAAATTATTTCACAACGGTAAATTATTACACAACGGTTCATCTACCAAGAAGGGGCTGGATTTTGTTGATCGGTACTTTTGCAACTTGAACAACCGTTGAAGTATCATTGATGAGCAAGTTATTACACAACGGTTCATTATACTTGACCACGAGGGTAGGTATTGACCACAGAAAATAGTGATCTACGCAGAAGGGGCATTTATTTCGCTCCACATCAACAATTTTCCTTCAGAACTTTATTATTTGCGTTTCTTTTTGCCGTTTTAGTTACTGTTTGTCATCGAAAGAATTATTTTAGCAACATTTAACTCGTGATTTAGGTAGGTACCTAGTAAGAGTACGGGGTTAGGTACTAACCTACGGAGGGTCTGCGATCTACATAATATGTATAGAATAGTACATACATATTATATTATATAGACGGGTTATCTGTACAGAGAGCTGTGATCTGTAGCAGGAGGGTATTCTGTACAAAATAATAAACCGTTGTGCGGGGATTCGCAGCGCTTTACTTTGGAGGGCAGGCACTGTGGTTGTTTCGTTCATTTTCCACGTTTTACCCACAATTGGATCCCATGAATTCAATAAACAGGAGGCGTGAATCTACGTAGTGTAATAATTTCTGGCAGTTTTCCCGGGCGTCTCAACAACGTTGAACGCGCTTTGACCTTAGGCGATCACAAATAGACGCCGATCTTAGTGATTCTTTAGACCCGCTGACTACCCCTCCGTTTCGACGATCGGAATGCACCAGCTTCGTACAGACATACGAGAACAACAGTTTTGTAATTCGAACGCGGAACATGCTTTCGCAAGCTGGAGGCTGTTTCCTACAGTGATGGTGTATGGACATTGATTTTGGTTTATTATTTTTTCAATAATGAATCTTTGGAATCGAGTATGAAAAAAAACCCTCAAAATCTGATCGTTTCCGTTTCAAGGTATGTAGAATCCGAAAATGCAATTTAAAAAAAAACGCCGACAAATTATTACACAAAGGTTTATTATTTACCTTTATAGATGCCCCTTGTGCGTAGATCACTGTTTTCTGTGGTCAATATCCTCGAACTAGACGATGACAAATAGAATCGAAGGGATCGAATCGATTGTGAAAACGAACGATTTTGGAGTAGAAATCAGATTTTGGGGACAGGGCCCAAAGTGGACGTGGCGAACAACATTTTGACTCGACTGAGCATGCGCGGATGGGCCACGTTTTGGTTTATTATTCTGTGAATAATACACCTATGTATTCGCTCAGCAAAAAATTTTTATAACACCCCCTCAAAATTTTTTTCTTTTCCGTTTCAAGGTGCGTAGGTTCCAAAAATGCAATGTCCGTCCGCCGTCCGCCGTACGCCGTATCACGTGTACAGGCTTCATTTTCGGTCTAAAAAAATCGTTCTTTCGCACACATGCTCCATTCGGGCCCTAGTTGTGTCCCGAAACTTTTCAGCCCGCTCGGAATATACCCAGGGGTGTTATGAGTGAAAATGTGTATAAAAATAGGTACTTTCTGTGTTTTAGTAACATGTTGGTAACATGAGCTTTTAAGGTACCTATCGTTTTTCATGTTTTTGGGGACGAGAAGACCGAATATGAAGTCGATTTTGACCAAGGAGTAAAAAATTGAGGTTCTACCAGATGTTCAGCTCCCGAAATTGATTTTTTATGAGTCAAAAACCTGGGAAATCGTCTGAAATCACCATCAATTTGTAGAATAACACTGGAAAAAGTGTCAACTGGATCAATACGATTATAATGGTACTATCAATGTTCAGAAATAATTTATAAAAAAAAAATTAAAAAAAAGGAGCGTACCTTATTCGTCGTGTTTTGGGGATAACCATCAGAAATAGCTATTGCAATTATTTTATATGAAAGAAACAATAAATAAACAGCCAACATCTCCGTAGGTATGTCCAATAGAAATAGAATAATAAACCCATGTGACAAGGACTTTGCAGCGTTTTTCAGTTGCCAAGGCGACACTAGGTCCCAGGACCCAGAACCAACCTTCCAGTTTCAAGAGTCCAGGTTTCGATTTCGATTGCAGGACATCGATTACTGTCGCTTTATTCCGATAACATGCGAGGTCTGTGGAGCCCATCATGGATGCTCAACTAGAATATTGAATATCCACAGAATTTCCATTCCATAGCTTACTCTGTGTTTTTGGGTGCGGGAGCAGTGGCCCAAGTGGCCTTTTGGACGCAACGCCTCTGGGTCACATGCTACTTGTTCCACACGAAATTCTTAGCTATGACGAAGAATTCTTCTTGACGTCAAGGTGCGGGTTGGCGGCAGTGAAAGCCGGCTCTCTCCCACCTTTCTCCGCCCCTTTCATTTTCGATCCAACACCCGCCATCCGAACGACTTTTGGTTCGGAGGGCGGACGCTCAGCGAGAAACCCGCACGCCGCTCGAGTGTTGCGGGTTTTAGCGTGTCGCCGCCCCGTCACGACCTACTTTCTCCCACGCCGGGCAGGTCGGAAATTCACCTTGTCCTAATAACGCTATCATGTAGGCCACGCTGCCGACTCCACGACTCGTATCTACGTAATTTCGTGAATTTCACACATTCCGCAGGCGTCTGTTAAAAAAACTTTTTGAAGACAGATGCGGCGAATAATAAATTATTATTAATTATTGGTCATAATAGGAGTATGAAACGTTATTCGATTGCTGTTCTTGAAGTGTGGCACCGGAGAAAGTTAAGTGGGTAAGTACTTCTAAGCAACACAATCGAGTGATTTCGACTCTTTCTCCAATCCCACTTAACGCACACCATGTTATGCCTCATCTTCTTGGTTTCTAACAGAGATCTCAAGTCCCACAAACTAATCGTTTGAAAACACTAGGGATATCTGGAAACTGACCATTAAAACTTGAGGAATAAATCAACAATGATTGATTTCCGGATTCGGTAGAGGTTGGATAGAAACGTTTGAAAAAACGCTGCAAATCCCTGCACAACGGTTTATTATTTTGTACAGAATACCCTTCTGTTACAGATCACAGCTCTCTGTATAGATAACCCGTCTATATAATATGTACTATTCTATACATATTATGTAGATCGCAGATCCTCCGTAGGTTAGATACTAGGTACCTACCTAAATCACGTGTTAAATGTTGCTAAAATAATTCTGCCGATGACAAACAGTTACTAAAATGGCAAAAAGAAACGCAAAAAATAATGAAGTTCTGAAGGGAAATGAATTGTTGAGGTGGAGTGAAAAAAGTTGCAAAAGTACCTACCAACAAACTCCAGCCCCTTCTACGTAGACGGTATAATGAACCGTTGTGTAATAATTTACCGTTGCGCAATAATTTACCATTGTGTAATAATTTGCCCATCAATAATATAATCAGGTGCTCCGTAGCGATGATGATCTCGGGCCAATTCCCGATTGTTAGCGAATCCCTAATGATGATATTTGGGCTGAATGTGTACAATTTCATTCACCCACTGTTGAAAATGCCTGTCGGTGCAAGTTGCTGGGCCTTACTGTGAACGAACGGCTGGCGGGCTCAGGGTGGTCTCAAAAAATTGTTTAGCTCAAGAAAAATTTAATAACGTAAAAAAACCATACCCTTCTATCGGAAGTTTTCGAGCTACGGCGTTCTGAAAATTGCAACCCTTATTTTGAACCCCTATGACTGACAGTAACGCCGAGCTTCGAGGACCAACCAGACCCCGAACGGGACCTACAAACCAAATTTCTTTAATTTTGGTTCATGGTAACTAAGGAAAGTGCAAAGTACGGCGTACGGCGGGCGGACAGAAATTTTTTTATTGCATTTTCGGATTCTACATACCTTGAAACGTAAACCATCAAATTTTGAAGGGGGTTAAACAATTTTTTTTTTCATGCTAGATTCAAAAGGTTCATTATTGAAAATAATAAACCAAAACTGTGTAAATTACTCGTTTAGCAACTTACCCGGTCGTCTGAGAACCTGTTAAATTCAGCAGTCATTGCTGGAGAGTGGGATGCATGTTAATATTCAATAACGCACTGTCTTCCTTTGAAACTGTTGAAAGCCCAAAATGGCGCCTTTTAAAAAACGTTTTGAAGACAGATGCGGCGAATAATAAATTATTATTAATTATTGGTCATAATAGGAGTATGAAACGTTATTCAGTTGCTGTTCTTGAAGTGTGGCACCGGAGAAAGTTAAGTGGGTAAGTACTTCTAAGCAACACAATCGAGTGATTTCGACTCTTTCTCCAATCCCACTTAACACACACCATGTTATGCCTCATCTTCTTGGTTTCTAACAGAGATCTCAAGTCCCACAAACTAATCGTTTGAAAACACTAGGGAGATCTGGAAACTGACCATTAAAACTTGAGGAATAAATCAACAATTATTGATTTCCGGATTCGGTAGAGGTTGGATAGAAACGTTTGAAAAAACGCTGCAAATCCCTGCACAACGGTTCATTATTTTGTACAGAATACCCTTCTGTTACAGATTACAGCTCTCTGTATAGATAACCCGTCTATATAATATTATAATATGTACTATTCTATACATATTATGTAGATCGCAGACCCTCCGTAGGTTAGTTACTAGGTACCTACCTAAATCACGTGTTAAATGTTGCTAAAATAATTCTGCCGATGACAAACAGTAACTAAAATGGCAAAAAGAAACGCAAAAAATAATTAAGTTCTGAAGGGAAATAAATTGTTGATTTAACATCTTGGTTCCACCCCTCTTCCCCCCCCCCCCCTGTCACCTCATGTTCCTTTCACTTTTTGGCATTCTCCTCCTGGGCCAATCAGAATCGACCCCCCTTCCTTGGTTCCCTACACCAATCTTCTTCTCAACCAATCCCAATCGACCACATTTCACTTTTTGACTATTAAGGTCACCTCTCTCCAATATGCCTTCAGTTCTTGTTTGTTACTGACGATGGTTTGATCACCGAAACCGGTATATCAGTGTTTTTTTGCGTTTTTCGTGTATTAGTGGAAATAGACTATTTTTTCAATAACTCCGTTGTTCTTTGAACTCAACAATGGTTGATCCCAGGATTCGGTAGAGGTTCGATAGCAGAGTTAGAAAAATTGGTGTAAATTCCTCGTTTAGCTTACTGCTAACATGTTACTAAACACAAAACGCTGCAAAGTCCTTGTCACATGGGTTTATTATTCTACTGGACATACCTACAGAAATGTTGGCTGTTCATTTATTGTTGCTGTCATTTTAAATAATGGAAATAGCTATTTCTGGTGGTTTCCACCAATTTCGGCCCCCAAAACTTGAATTAGGTAGGTACGCTCCTTTTTTTTTCTTTCAAATTATCTTTGATCATTGGTAGTGCCATTAAATCGTCTTGATCCACGCGTTGATACTACTTCCAGGGTTATTCTACAAATTGATGGTGAACACTAGGGAGATCTGGAAACTGACCATTAAAACTTGAGGAATAAATCAACAATATTATTGATTTCCGGATTCGGTAGAGGTTGGATAGAAACGTTTGAAAAAACGCTGCAAATCCCTGCACAACGGTTTATTATTTTGTACAGAATATCCTTCTGTTACAGATCACAGCTCTCTGTATTGATAACCCTTCTATACAACATATTATGTACTATTCTACACCCTCCGTAGCTTAGCACCTAACCCCGTACTCGTTACTAGGTACCTACCTAAATCACGGGTTAAATGTTGCTAAAATAATTCTGTCGATGACAAACAGTAACTAAAAGGGCAAAAAGAAACGCAAACAATGAAGTTCTGAAGGAAAATTGTTGATGTGGAGCGAAATAGATGCCCCTTCTGCGTAGATCACTGTTTTCTGTGGTCAATACCTACCCTCATGGTTAAGTATAATGAACCGCTGTGTAATAATTTGCCCATCAATAATACTTCAACGGTTGGTCAAGTTGCAAAAGTACCGATCAACAAAATCCAGCCCCTTCTTGGTAGATGAACCGTTGTGTAATAATTTACCGTTATGTAATAATTTGCCGTTGTGTAATAATTTACCATTGTGTAATAATTTACCCATCAATAATACTTCAACGTTTGTTCAAGTTTCACAAGTACCTACCAACAAAATCCAATAGTCCATCACTTATCATATGAAATAATATTGCCATCCTTGATTACAATCAGGTGCTCCCTAGTGATGATATCCCGGCCGGATTTATACCGTTTGATTCACGATCGTGTTGACGACGCTTTTTGGTGCCCACGAATGGCTGGACGTACAATGCTCCGGGTGGTCTCAAAAAAATTGTTTAGCTCAAGACAAATTTAACAACGTAAAAAAAACCATACCCTTCTATCGAAAGTTTTCGAGCTACGGCGTTCTGAAAATTTCAACCCCTATTTTGAACCCCTTAGAGATGACTGACAGTAACACCGAGCTTCGAGGACCAACTACACCCCGAACGGAACCTATAACCCGAATTTCATCAATTTTTTCATGGTAACTAAGAAAAGTGGCCAGTACGGCTTACGGCGGACAGACAGAAATATTTTTATTCCATTTTCGGATTCTACATACCTTGAAACGTAAACCATCAAATTTTGAGGGGGGTTAGAATTTTTTTTTCATGCTCGATTCCAATGGGTCATTATTGAAAATAATAAACGAAAAGTAGAACTGTCGCTTAGGAGATTTGCTTAACGGTGTCCAATTCGGTACTCATTGCTGGAGAGTGGGATGCATGTTAATACAGTGAAACCTGGCTATAAGGAACCTGGATGTAAGGAAAAACTCTATGTAAGGAAGAATTTTCGCGGCCCCTCCTCCTTGGAAGCCAAAAACCTGCATGTAAGGAAGTTTTTGACCTCCTTGTAAGGAATTCGATTTGGCCACTCGTTACCTTTGTGTAAGGTAGATGATTGAGGGAAACCTGGATATAAGGAAGGGGGACCTCTACATAAGTAAGACTAGCCAGCTGAGACCTCTGTGCAAGCAAGTTTGGGTGTCAAGGTGTCAAGTTCAAGAGTCAATATTGACTTATTCGACTGAGCCATGACAGGCCATGAGGTTTGCCAAAAAAGCTTGGTTTTCAGTGTCTGAAACAACCATATCGAATTGCTTCAGGAAGTCATGGTTTGTCGTCGGGGATGATTCTACCACCACCAGCCTGCCTGACCAAATCCCGAAAATCGAATGGGATAAGGTAATCTCTGCCCTGCCAGCATTATCAACATCATCTGGAGAGATGCCTACCTTCGAAGAATATGTTGATGTTGACAGTGAAGCTTCGATAACTGGCACTAGAACAGACCAAGAAATTGTCGCCAAAATTTCCCACTTGAACGACGAGGATTTAGATGAGGACGACACCGACGACGAAAACCTTCCAACGCCGACCAAAAAGGAAGCTCTTGATGCATTAGCCACAGCACAACGATTCTTTGAGTCCAACGAGAGTGATTTATCATCGTTTGACTACATCCATGAACTGGAGAATCGCGTCAAGATGACAAAGACTGAAAAGCAAACAAAAATTTCCGATTTTTTCGGGCAGCCCACGCAATAACGTCCATCTGACTATTTTTGTACATAACACAAAATATAATTTGACGCTGTGTACATCTGCGTAGTCCGAATTACAATTGCATGCTTCCAAAATTGTATTTTCCTTCAAACTTCCGAGAACCTCTATTTAAGGAATTTCAGTAGCAAGATACCTGGTTATAAGGAAAACTTGGTTGTACGGAAAACGTCTATATAAGGAAAAAAAATCCTTTCCCCTTGGGATTCCTTATATCCAGGTTTCACTGTATTCAATAACGCACGGTCGTCCTTTGGAACTGTTGAAAGCCCGAAATGGCTCCTTTAAACCAGCGCCGGATTTACCTATGGGCCGCGGCACAGGGCCGCAAGCCTCAGGGGGCCGCAAGGCTGAGGTTTTTTGCCTTTTTTAAATTGGGGATATAAATAAAAAAACCACAGTCATGCAGCATGGCTATAAGAGCGAATTTTCGAAGTTTTTGGCATCTTCCTCCTCCGCCTAAAATTTTCTGAAAATTAATTTTCGGTCAATGTTTTCCCAACTTGATACCATACAAAATTAAAACAGGAGTAGTTTTACGCAAAGTAAAATTTGGGGTGGAAGGAGGGGGAGGGGGAAATCAAAAATGTTTTGAATACCAGAAGAGTAGGTATTGGGTACGTAGGTAACAAATTTTTTGTTCCATTTTTTGCCGAGTAATACCTCGGTTTGTAGATTTTCCAACGCTGAACACGATGGTGAAGTCAGAATTGCGATATCCCATTCCGTTATCAGATTAGAGCAGACGAACCAGGAAGAACATCTCAAGAAATAACCACGTTCCTTCATCTTCAAAGTGCTCCAGTTTGAGAATGGAATGAGATATCGCAATTCTGATTTCACCATCGTGTTCAACGTACAAAAACCTTTAAAATGAGGTGTCACTTGTCAGACTTTTTCATTTTGGGAATTTATGGGTAATTTCCCCCCCCTAAAACTCCCCAAAACTCCCCCTAAGGGTGACCCGATTCTGCCCATCTTCGAACTTAGCCTGTCGATTGCCAAGACAGATTTTTCGTGCAAATTTGAACTTTTTATCTCAATTCTTTCGAGAGTTATCGTCTGGAATGACACATACATATATAAATATATATATAAATATATAAATATATAAATATATAAATATATAAATATATAAATATATAAATATATAAATATATAAATATATAAATATATAAATATATAAATATATAAATATATAAATATATAAATATATAAATATATAAATACTCGGCCCTTCGGGCCTCGCCAGGGGGCAAGCCCCCTGGACCCCCAAAGGGGGCTCCGCCCCCTCGGAACGGCTTCGCCGTTCCTCACCCCCGAAGGATGTGTTCTTATACTTCGTATAACAAAGGAGAATTTGTTATGCAATTTACCCCCCCCCCCCCACACCACCAACACACAAAAAAATAATTCTTTATCACATTCCTCTTTGTGCTCATCTTTATCACATTCCTCTTTGTGCTCATCTTTATCACGTTCCTCTTTGTGCTCATCTTTATCACATTCCTCTTTGTGCTCATCTTTATCACATTCCTCTTTGTGCTCATCTTTATCACATTCCTCTTTGTGCTCATCTTTATCACATTCCTCTTTGTGCTCATCTTTATCACATTCCTCTTTGTGCTCATCTTTATCACATTCCTCTTTGTGCTCATCTTCATCACATTCCTCTTTGCGTGACGCGTTTTTGTGACAGGATATTGTGACAGGACATTTTTTTCACATGACCCCCGGCGTTAAAATTGCATAGCAATTAAAAATATATAAATATATATATATATACATATAATTTTTGGTGTCTTTCGGCAGGGAATTCAGGATGGTCTGAAACGGATTTTGGTATACAAATCTTTCGGAAATTCGAGTTTTAAAAATTTTGGACCGAGAACAATAGCTTCTTTTTCTTCGAAAATTCGCTAAAATCTGGCTTACGAAACGCATACATATATACAATGGCTAGTGCATGTTATTTTGACATAATAGGGTTTTGAACGAAAGAAATATGGTCATATATGGTATTATGTCCATCTTTAAATCTCGCCTTTATGTTCATCTTAAAATAATAAGAATATAAAATAATTGAATTTATTATACCCAGGGGGCCGCTTATAGATATAGGCCCAGGGCCGCAACAAACCTAAATCCGGCGCTGCTTTAAACGCATGAAGAAATGTCGCTAGCCCAAAAAACATCAATAGCCGTTTGCAAAGGCGGATGTTCGAAAAAAGCAATTATTCCTCAAGTCCCATTGATTTTGGGGAGGCTTGAGTTGAATTTCGTCTGGGGTTACACAAGTGAAGCCTTTTATCGGCGCGGGGAGTTGACGGTAACAGGAGCTTGTAACGTGGCTTTGCCCGGCGTGGGAGTTGTTCCTCATCCTCGTCACTAATTTAAACCTTCCGTCGTAAAAATGTTGATTTGCCCTCTGCCCTGAGCACTTACCGGTTATGACACGAGATACACTGATGGTAGGCAGTCACCTACTGTAACACAGTTTGGTGAGCTTTGTTCAATAGGGAAAATGGACTACCGGTTTGCAATGGTTCACAATGAAGTTTTAGGTGGCTCAGAGGTTCAAGTCCGAAAGCTCTTCCTCTTAAAATGCTTTATTTCAGGTTTAAACTATTCAGCTGACCTCTCATCATCTTCAGTCTCATGTCGTAGGTCTACTACGATTCATAAACTTCATCTTCGATACTTGTTGACATTGGTTGAATTCCCTTTTGAGGTTCTGACACTTGAAAAAAAAACTATTTGATCTTCCAGTAAGGATAAATAAAACCAGCAATAAGGATAAATAAAAACAGCTCGATCGGAATACACCCAGGAGTGTTGCGGGTGAAAAATGGGTGTAAAAACAGGGGTTTTTGTTGCTTTTTTGAGGTTTTAGTGAACATGAGCTTGTGAGGTATCGTTTTACATGTTTTTTAGGGCGAGAAGACCGAATATGAAGACGATTTTGACCAGAGAGATGTTGTAACGAAGGTTCAATTCCATGAAAGAAAATTGATGAAATTCGGGTTATAGGTTCCGTTCGGCGTCTAGTTGGTCCTCGAAGCTCGACGTTACTGTGAGTCATCTCTAAGGGGTTCAAAATAGGGGTTGAAATTTTCAAAACGCCTATACCATTTTTTTACGTAAATATTTTTACGGTTTTAAATAGTTCTTGAACTTGCGAGTTTTTAAGACCATCCGGAGCATCGTACGTCCAGCCGTTCGTTCACAGTAAGGCCCCGAAGTTTGCACCGACAGGCATTTTCGACTCCAGTGTGAATGAAATTGTATACAATTCAAACCAAATCTTGTAACCAGAGACGCGCCCACAATAGGAATTTGTGAATACGGCCAATCATTGGTAGGGATCACCTGATTATATTGGCGGAGTATGAAGTCGAGTTGGTTGTTCTGTGATATTATTTCATTTGAAAAATGATGGCTCTTTTGGAGTTTGTTGGTAGGTAGTGAAACTTGACCAAACGTTGAAGTATTATTGATGGGTAAATTATTACTACGGTAAATCATTACTCAACGGTAAATTATTACACAACGGTTCATTATACCATCTGCGTAGAAGGGGCTGGAGTTTGTTGGTAGGTACTTTCGCAACTTTTTTCACTCCTCATCAACAATTTCTTTTCAGAACTTCATTATGTGTGTTTCTTTTTGTTAGGTACTGTTTGTCATCGGCAGAATTATTTTAGCAACATTTAACTCGTGATTTAGGTAGGTACCTAGGAACGAGTACGGGGTTAGGTACTAACCTACATAATATGTATAGAATAGTACATATTATATTATATAGACGGGTTATCTATACATAGAGCTGCGATCTGTAACAGAAGGGTATTCTGTACAAAATAATAAACCGTTGTGCAGGGATTTGCAGCGTTTTTTATTCCATTTTTGGATTCTACATACCTTAAAACGTAAACCATCAAATTTTGAGGGGGGGTTAGAATTTTTTCTTTCATGTTCGATTCCAATGGTTCATTACTGAAAATAATAAACCAAAATAGGAGCCTAGTCCGTGTTTTTGCGGGCTAAAGTTGGTGGAAATCGTCGAAAATAGCCATTCCAATTATAGCAGATGAAAGAAACAATAAATGAACAGCCAACATTTCTGTAGGTACGTACATTTCATGAGTCAAAAAACTGGGAATAAAATAAAATAATAAACGGACAAATAATAAACCCACGTGACAGGGACTTTGCAGCGTTTTGGAATCGAAGCACCTCGAATAAAAGACTGCAGCGTTTTGTTGTTGTTATGAAGTAGTCTGTAACAAACACACTGAACTTTGGCGCTAATCCATGTAAAACTATTGTGTGCAGTTTGAATTTTCTTCGACTATAACCAGTCATAGCAGACAACATGACAGACCAGCGGAATCGGACCCATCTTGGGGTTTGAATGTCTTGTCAGTCATCCGGAAAAATAAATTATTTCCCCGTCTACGCTTGAGAAGCAAGTAGCTGATACTGTTGTGCTGGAGCTTGTAACAGTGTGGGCTGTTCGCGATAAATTTTTTCTTCCGGTGGAGACGGGGTCGCTTGGGGAAGCCTAATCGATATCCCTTCTTAACCGGTGATAATCTCGCTGGTCTAGGAGGGGGACTCTCGAAGGTCCACCCCCACTGTTACACTCTGTCACAAGCTGATGAACGCCAGAATCAATTAGAGAGGATAATTTCCTATGACTGTTGCAAATGTATCCATCTATGCTCGTTCAACGTTGCAATTTCCCCAACCATTGAACAATTTCTTCGTGTTATAAGTCTCAATATTAAAATAAAATAGAATTCTCTTTGAAACAAAATAATATAGAAAAAATCAGTCATGCAGCATGACTTAATGAGCGAATTTTCAAAGAAATATTCGAATTAATGGCTATGGTTTTGAATAAAGGAAAACTTCGGTCTAAAATTTGGTTTTCTATGTATATTCTCTTCGTATTTATTTTAATTTGTACGTTTTGTCCATCCTGATTCTACCGTTTGTTTATTACGTAATTGTACTAAGTGCTTATTTATTTGATCGCTGTGGGTAAATTCAAGGAGTTGTACTAATCGTTTGCCTCCCCCTTTTTTGCTTCGAACTCTCGTCTTCAATTAATACTTCTCACATTTTTCAATCTGACCACTCTAAGGGGGTGGGGGTAAGAGTTTAAAGATTATCCTAGTTTTGGGTAATTTTTGCGCACTTTAAATGCTCTAATTTAAGAACGGATTTAGATATCTAAAATCCGATTTCACTATCGTGTTCAGCGTGCAAAAACCTTTAAAATGAGGGGTCACTTGTTAGAAAATAACATTTTGGGGATTTTTGGGTAATTTTTGCGCACTTTAAATGCTCTAATTTGAGAACGGATCAAGATATCTAAAATCCGATTCCACCATCGTGTTCAGCGTGCAAAAACCTTTAAAATGAGGGGTCACTTGTTGGAAAATAACATTTTGGGGATTTTTGGGTAATTTTTGCGCACTTTAAATGCTCTAATTTGAGAACGGATCAAGATATCTAAAATCCGATTCCACCATCGTGTTCAGCGTGCAAAAACCTTTAAAATGAGGGGTTACTTGTTAGAAAATAACATTTTGGGGATTTTTAGGTAATTTTTGCGCACTTTAAATGCTCTAATTTGAGAACGGATCAAGATATCTAAAATCCGATTCCACCATCGTGTTCAGCGTGCAAAAACCTTTAAAATGAGGGGTCACTTGTTGGAAAATAACATTTTGGGGATTTTTGGGTAATTTTTGCGCACTTTAAATGCGCCAAAACCCTCCTTAGAGTAGGCCAATTTCGCCCATCTTCGAACTTAGCCTTTCGATTGCCAAGATAGATTTTTTTTGCAAATTTGAGCTGTTTATCTCAATTCTATCGAGAGTTATCGTCTGGAGTGACACATATATAAATAAATATATATATATATATATATATATATATATATATACATATAAAAAAGTGTTAAATTTCAGGAATCGTTTTAGAATGGTCTGAAACGGATTTCTATGAAGAAAATTTCCAAAAATTTATATTATTTAAATTTCGAAGCCATTGCAATAGCTTCATTTTCTTTGAAAATTCGCTAAAATGATATGAGGGAGTGAAATGAGTATGACCTGTTGAGAGGTGAGACGACGACATATCGGGTATATTGAGAACAAACAAGGACGACTTGATCAACAAATTAAAAGAATACTGCTTACTAAATAATCATAAATGTAATTCTAAAATAATAGCAATTTCCTTCAATAGATTAATTAATTAAATTATTATTATTTAATAATTTTATTATTATAAAATTATAGTATATTTTCATAACACGCTCTTTCTTTTTTTTTTTACAACAAACTATAGAAATCTAGAAAATTATTTATTTGACTTAGGCTTTTCAAATTCAGAAAATGAAAACCGTTTAACAGGTTTAGTGATCCTACTACTAACTCGAAGCGGAGTCAAACTGACATTCTCTTCCGTAGATTTAGAAGTAGTACTATGTGAGATGCTAGTACGGTTCGGTGAACAACTACTAGAAGTAGAATTAGACGGACTAGTAAGTTGTTTACAATCTCCCATTTTTTTGACATTATCGCAAGGTTCGTTAAAGTTAACGTATGAGTCCATGTATGTAGTTTCAATATCTTTTAAAATTGGTGTAGGATTCTTTAATATAAATTTCCTATTTCTGACATATTCTGAACCTTCTTTGTTGCGAATTACATACGACCTCACACCTGCTGGCCTGATAATCGTACCTGGAATCCAGTGACCATTTGGTTTTAGCTTGTAATGCACTGAATCTCCAGATTGTAGTTGTGGCAATGCAAGCCCAGTCACTTCAAAAAAAGGCGGATGGAGAGTCAATACATAAAATCTCTCACGGATCCAGGTCCAATACCCGTAGTCCTGCTCCAAGTTCTCGGAACGGTCAGCATACAAACGCGTCCAGACAGGATTACATCCACTCGAACAGCATCCAATCGAGATCAACATCCAGGCCTAGGACGGATTGGAACAACAGCCATCAAAACAACAGTCAGTCTGCATCCCACTTCTGACACCATGTTATAAGTCTCAATATTAAAATAAAATAGAATTCTCTTTGAAACAAAATAATATAGAAAATGATATGAGGGAGTGAAATGAGTATGACCTGTTGAGAGGTGAGACGACGACATATCGGGTATATTGAGAACAAACAAGGACGACTTGATCAACAAATTAAAAGAATACTGCTTACTAAATAATCATAAATGTAATTCTAAAATAATAGCAATTTCCTTCAATAGATTAATTAATTAAATTATTATTATTTAATAATTTTATTATTATAAAATTATAGTATATTTTCATAACACGTCGCACTTTTACTTTGATATTTCCCGGATTGTAGAAATAATGTCCCAATTACGATGACCCATTCTGTAACCACGTGTGTACGTTATACTCAGGTATACTGTTTTCCATTCCGTACTCGATGTCCTGCATTAAATAAGCTTCCAACAATCGATTGGTGCACTGCTCCGGGTGAATCGATAGGGCGTTGACGTGTTTGCACTCCGTGTGCTTTAAGATCGATCCTTCACTCACGGCAGAGGCTCCGGAGGGATTTTCGTTCAATAATTAATAACTAAGACACAGTTGGTGTCCACTAGCCGCCCTCACGCTAATTATCCTAACTCTAACCTCCTCCTCCCGCCATTCCACCAAACATTCTTTAAAAAATATTGAAACATACTTTGAATGTTGGTAGAATTATACAGCTTCAGAAATAATAAAGACGAGTTTCAATACTCTTATGTAACTCTGACAGTCATTTGCAACTAGGCGATACCAAGTCACCGAAGTTTCTCATTAAAAACTATACACACGTACAGCTATAATAATACAAATATAATTATAATTGTAACTATAACTAATGTAATAATAACTATAATTGTAATTGTAATTATAACTATAATTATACTTGCAAGTATAACTAATGTAATTATAACTGTAATTATAATTGTAATTATAACTATACTTATAATTCCAATTATAACTATAATTATACAACTATAACTTACCATAGGAAGACAAAGCAGTAGTTATTACATTAGTAATGCTCACGTAATAACTATAGTTATAATTGTAATTATAACTACTAAACTCTCAAAAAAAATCAAAAAACCCTATTTTTACACCCATTTTTCCCCATAACACCCCTGGGTGTATTCCAATCGGGCTGCCGAGCTTTGGAGCACAACTAGGACCCAAATGTGTTCCCAAATGGGGACCCAAACTGTGTGCCGAAGAATGACGATTCAACACCAACATTTGACGTAAATTGAAGGCTGAAACTTCGTTAGAACCTCAATTTTCCACTCCTTGGTCAAAATCGACTTCATACTCGGTTTTCGTCCGAAATAACATGGAAAACGATACCTCAAAAGCTCAGGTTACTAAAACACTAAAAATACCTATTTTTATAGCCATTTTCACTCATAACACCCCTCGATATATTCCGATCGGGCTGCAAAGTTTCGGGACACAACTAGGGCCCAAATGGAGCATATGTGCGAAAGAACGATTTTTTTAGACCGAAAATGAAGCCGGTACACGTGATACGGCGTACGGCGGACGGACATTGCATTTTCTGAATCTACGCACCTTGAAACGGAAAAGAAAAAATTTTGAGAGGGTGTTACACAAATTTTTTTCCTGAGCGAATACATAGGCGTATTATTCACAAGAATAATAAACCAAAATGCAATGTCCGTCCGTCCGCCGTATCATCCATTATTACTTCATTTTCGGCCTAAAACATTCATTCTTTCGCACACAAGCTAGGTTTTTTAGGGCGAGAAGACCGAATATAAGTTGATTTTGACCGAAGAGTGAAGAATTGAGGTTATAACGAAGGTTAAGCTCCCGAAATTTATTTTTATGAGTCAAAAACCTGGGAAATTGCTTGAAATCACCGTAAATATGTGTATTAACACTAGAAGTCGTATTAGCAGGTGGATCAAGACAATTAAATGGTACTATCAATTATCGAAGATGAGCTGTATTTAAAAAACGCTGCAAATCCCTGCACAACGGTTTATTATTTTGTATAGAATACCCTTCCGTTACAGATCACAGCTCTCTGTATAGATAACCCGTCTGTATAATATAATATGTACTATTCTATACATATTATGTAGATCGCAGACCCTCCGTAGGTTAGTACCTAACCCCGTACTCGTTACTAGGTACCTACCTAAATCACGAGTTAAATGTTGCTAAAATAATTCTGCCGATGACAAACAGTACCTAACAAAAAGAAACACACATAATGAAGTTCTGTAAAGAAATTGTCGATGAGGAGTGAAAAAAGTTGCAAAAGTACCTACCAACAAACTCCAGCCCCTTCTACGCAGATGGTAAAATGAACCGTTGTGTAATAATTTACCGTTGAGTAATGATTTAACGTAGTAATAATTTACCCATCAATAATACTTCAACGTTTGTTCAAGTTTCACTACCTACCAACAAACTCCAAAAGAGCCATCATTTTTCAAATGAAATAATACCACAGAACAACCAACTCGACTTCATACTCCGCCAATATAATCAGGTGATCCATAGCAATGATTTCATCTCCGCCAAATTTCCTATTGTGGGCGCGTCTCTGGTTACGAGATTTGGTTTGAATTGTATACAATTTCATTCACACTGGAGTCGAAAATGCCTGTCGGTGCAAACTTCGGGGCCTTACTGTGAACGAACGGCTGGACGTACGACGCTCCGGATGGTCTTAAAAATCTCGCAAGTTCATGAACTATTTAAAACCGTAAAAATATTTACGCAAAAAAATAGTATAGGCGTTTTGAAAATTTCAACCCCTATTTTAAACCCCTTAGAGATGACTCACAGTAACGTCGAGCTTCGAGGACCAACTAGACAGCGAACGGAACCTATAACCCGAATTTCATCAATTTTCTTTCATGGTAACTAAGAAAAGTGGCCCGTACGGCGTACGGCGGACAGACAGAAATATTTTTATTGCAGTTTTGGATTCTACATACCTTGAAACGTAAACCATCAAATTTTGAGGGGGGTAAGAATTTTGGTTTATTATTTTCAATAATGAACCATTGGAATCGAGCATGAAAAAAAAAATTCTTACCCCCCCTCAAAATTTGATGGTTTACGTTTCAAGGTATGTAGAATCCAAAACTGCAATAAAAATATTTCTGTCTGTCCGCCGTACGCCGTACGCCGTACGCCGTACGGGCCACTTTTCTTAGTTACCATGAAAAAAAATTGATGAAATTCGGGTTATAGGTTCCGTTCGGCGTCTAGTTGGTCCTCGAAGCTCGACGTTACTGTGAGTCATCTCTAAGGGGTTCAAAATAGGGGTTGAAATTTTCAAAACGCCTATACCATTTTTTTACGTAAATATTTTTACGGTTTTAAATAGTTCTTGAACTTGCGAGTTTTTTAAGACCATCCGGAGCATCGTACGTCCAGCCGTTCGTTCACAGTAAGGCCCCGAAGTTTGCACCGACAGGCATTTTCGACTCCAGTGTGAATGAAATTGTATACAATTCAAACCAAATCTCGTAACCAGAGACGCGCCCACAATAGCAATTTGTGAATACGGCCAATCATTGGTAGGGATCACCTGATTATATTGGCGGAGTATGAAGTCGAGTTGGTTGTTCTGTGATATTATTTAATTTGAAAAATGATGGCTCTATTGGAGTTTGTTGGTAGGTAGTGAAACTTGAACAAACGTTGATGTATTATTGATGGGTAAATTATTACTACGGTAAATCATTACTCAACGGTAAATTATTACACAACGGTTCATTATACCATCTATGTAGAAGGGGCTGGAGTTTGTTGGTAGGTACTTTTGCAACTTTTTTCACTCCTCATCAACAATTTCTTTTCAGAACTTCATTATGTGTGTTTCTTTTTGTTAGGTACTGTTTGTCATCGGCAGAATTATTTTAGCAACATTTAACTCGTGATTTAGGTAGGTACCTAGTAACGAGTACGGGGTTAGGTACTAACCTACGGAGGGTCTGCGATCTACATAATATGTGTAGAATAGTACATATCATATTATATAGACGGGTTATCTATACAGAGAGCTGTGATCTGTAACAGAAGGGTATTCTATACAAAATAATAAACCGTTGTGCAGGGATTTGCAGCGTTTTTTTTTTTTCATGCTCGATTCCAATGGTTCATTATTGAAAATAATAAACCAATAATAAACCAAAAACCAAGCCTAATTCGTGTTTTTGGGGGCAAAAAATTGGTGGAAACCATCAGAAATAGCTATTTCAATAATTGATCATGAAAGAAACAATAAATGGACATCCAACATTTCTTTACGTATGTCCAATAGAATAATAAACCCATGTGACAAGGACTTCGCAGCGTTTTGGAATCTACGCGTGTTGAAACGTAAAAGAAAAAATGTTGAGGGGGTGTTATAAAACTGCCAAAACCGCCTAAGTGCCATTTTGGCCAGTTTCACCTAACTGCATTTTTGGAGTCACTCTATTATATTCCACAACATGCCAATTGCGCGAATCCCTATTTCAAACAGGTTAGTTACAAAGAACAAATTAGTATCGCATATCTCCAGAAATGAACAATCCGACAATGCCAAAATCGCCCAAGTGGCACGGAGTGGCCCATTATGCGTTTAATTTCGCCTATCTCCAGAAATGGACAATCTGACCACGCCAAAATCGCATAAAAGCCTCGACAGGAACCCTTCCTTCCAAAGTCAGCAGACGTCCTTAAAGCTATTTCAATGTTGCCCATAAACGTTTAGTATTAATGAAGACAATAGCAGATCAAAATATTGTTCGTTGTTGAAAAGAACTTAAGCACGAAATAGCGATTTAATACGCACATATGTGCCCTACCCCTTCCATATTGTTTCGAAATGGCTTTTTGATGAGTAAAAACCTTCCTATAATTTATTATGGAAGTGCCGTCGCATCAAAGCCATTTTTCGATTTATACTGTAGCATCAAAACTTTGAACACGTTTTTCTCGAAACTGGTAAAAAGCACTTAGGCGGTTTTGGCGTTGTGGTAACGACTTGTTTGCTGAGTAAAAATGGCCATTGGTGTATTATTCGACGAACAATAAACACTAGCCGGCTCGGACCACCCGCCCCACACATCGGTACGATATACCCTTCCCAAAACCCTGCAAAGTCCTTGTCACATGGGTTTATTATTCTAATGGACATACCTACAGAAATGTTGGCTGCTCATTTATTGTTTCTTTGACGTGCAATAATTGAAATATCTATGTTTGATGGTTTCCACAAATTTCAGACTCCAAAAACACAAATTAGGCTCGTTTTTTTTTTTTTTTTTTTACAAATTATCTTCGATCATTCATAGTGCCTTTCAGATAATTACCCAGGTTCTTGACTCATAAAAAATCAATTTTCGGAGCAGACACTTTGGTAGAACTCAATTTTCCACTCTCTGGTCAAAATCGACTTTATATTCGGTCGTATCGTCCTAGAAAACATGGAAAACGATACCTCAAAAGCTCATCTTACTAAAATGTTACTAAAACAACACAAAAAGTGGGTACCTATTTTTATACCCATTTTCACTCAAAACACCCCTGGGTATATTCCGATCGGGCTGCAAAGTTTCGGGACACAACTAGGGCCCAAATGGAGCCCGTGTGCGAAAGAACGAATTTTTTTGGACCGAAAATGAAGCCGGTACACGTGATACGGCGTACGGCGGACGGCCATTGCAGTGTTGGTATCTACGCACCTTGAACCGTAAAAGAAAAAAATCTTTAGTGGGTGTTATAAAAATTTCTTGGTGAGCGAATAAACAGGTGTATTATTCACGGAATAATAAACCAAAAAAAAAAGTACCTGTGATAGGCTTTCAATTTGGAGTGTTCAATATTGGCTATTTTCAATTACAGTGAATACGCATGTGAAGTACAAACCCGAGCTCTAGAAGTGTTGTGGTAATTTTTCAAGAACTCACACGGCACCAAAAATCCACACCTTCCCCACTACGCCATCCACCCCCCCCCCCCCCCCAAATCTAATTTAGTAGGTAGTAGCTGTGAACAGAGACTGCAGAGCTATCTGGTGAAAACTGGAAGAATTACTAACTCCCCCCCCACTTATAATACCCCCTCCAAACCCCCCAACTCTGCTCTACAAAGTACCTGTACAATGTACAAGTACCTGTGATAGGCTATTTTCAATTTGGAGTGTTCAATTGGCTATTTTCAATTACAGTGAAGACGCATGTGAAGTACAAATCTGAGCTCTAGAAGTGTTGTGGTAATTTTTCAAAAACTCCACGATACCGAAAATCCACACCTTCCACACTCTGCCCCCCCCCCACCCCCCCCCCCCCCGACAACAAACAATCTAATTTAGTAGGTAGTAGCTGTGAACAGAGACTGCAGAGCGATCTGGTGAAAACTGGAAGAATTACTAGCCCCCCCCCCCCACTCATAATACCCCCTCCAAACCCCCCAACTCCGCTCTACAAAGTACCTGTACAATGTACAAGTACCTGTGATAGGCTATTTTCAATTTGGAGTGTTCAATTGGCTATTTTCAATTACAGTGAAGATGTATGTGAAGTACAAGCCCGAGCTCTAGAAGTTTTGTGGTAATTTTTCAAGAACTCACAGGATACCGAAAATCCACACCTTCCACACTCTGCCCCCCCCCCCCCCCCACGACCACAAACAATCTAATTTAGTAGGTGGTAGCTGTGAACAGAGACTGCAGAGCTATCTGGTGCAAACTGGAAGAATTACTAAACCCTCCCCCCACTCATAATACCCCCTCCAAACCCCCCAACACCGCTCTACAAAGTACCTGTACAATGTACAAGTACCTGTGATAGGCTATTTTCAATTTGGAGTGTTCAATTGGCTATTTTCAATTACAGTGAAGACGCATGTGAAGTACAAATCTGAGCTCTAGAAGTGTTGTGGTAATTTTTCAAAAACTCCACGATACCGAAAATCCACACCTTCCACACTCTGCCCCCCCCCCCCCCCCCCCACGACCACAAACAATCTAATTTAGTAGGTGGTAGCTGGGAACAGAGACTGCAGAGCTATCTGGTGAAAACTGGAAGAATTACTAACCCCCCCCCCACTCATTATACCCCCTCCAAACCCCCCAACTCCGCTCTACAAAGTACCTGTACAATGTACAAGTACCTGTGATAGGCTATTTTCAATTTGGAGTGTTCAATTGGCTATTTTCAATTACAGTGAAGACGCATGTGAAGTACAAATCTGAGCTCTAGAAGTTTTGTGGTAATTTTTCAAGAACTCGCACGATACCGAAAATCCACACCTTCCACACTCTGCCCCCCCCCCCCCCCCCACGACCACAAACAATCTAATTTAGTAGGTGGTAGCTGTGAACAGAGACTGCAGAGCTATCTGGTGAAAACTGGAAGAATTACTAACCCCCCCCCCCACTCATTATACCCCCTCCAAACCCCCCAACTCCGCTCTACAAAGTACCTGTACAATGTACAAGTACCTGTGATAGGCTATTTTCAATTTGGAGTGTTCAATTGGCTATTTTCAATTACAGTGAAGATGCATGTGAAGTACCTGCCCGAGCTCTAGAAGTTTTGTGGTAATTTTTCAAGAACTCACACGATACCGAAAATCCACACCTTCCACACTCTGCCCCCCCCCCCCCCCCCCCTCGACCACAAACAATCTAATTTAGTAGGTGGTAGCTGTGAACAGAGACTGCAGAGCTATCTGGTAAAACTGGAAGAATTACTAACCCCCCCCCCCCCCACTCATAGTACCCCCCCCCCCCCCAAACCCCCCAACTCCGCTCTACAAAGTACCTGTACAATGTACAAGTACCTGTGATAGGCTATTTTCAATTTGGAGTGTTCAATTGGCTATTTTCAATTACAGTGAAGATAAATGTGAAGTACAAATCTGAGCTCTAGAAGTTTTGTGGTAATTTTTCAACAACTCACACGATACCGAAAATCCACACCTTCCACACTCTGCCCCCCCCCCCCCCCCCCCCCACGACCACAAACAATCTAATTTAGTAGGTGGTAGCTGTGAACAGAGACTGCAGAGCTATCTGGTGAAAACTGGAAGAATTACTACCCCCCCCCCCCCCTACCATTCATCACCGCCCCTCAACTCCACCCCCCCCCCCTCCCTACAAAAATGACGTACGGAAGGTGGAAACTATCGAACGGTGAAAAGGGGGACTTCAACGGCAGAGCGAGGATTTGTCTGTTGCTTCTCAACCCAAGTTGACATTAGCCGGCTGCACCATCCGCCTCCGTCGCCCAAATGAACAACTGGACATTTTATTCAAACCCCCACAAATGCCATCCAACATCGGAGATGTAGCAGTTTTGACGCGAGTAACTCAATAAAAATGCCGACCAAGCGCATCATTTGAAACTGCTTCAACGACAGCTCGCCCAAAGGAAATCTCGCGTGGGTTACGGAAGTTTCCATAAAACAAAATACGCGCAAAACCGGTGATTCCATTCGCCTTCCAACGTCTTCCGCTCGGGCTCGGTCGGGCAAAGTCGTCGCTTTGCGAGCGTCCTTCCTATTGATCTGAACTGATATTACTGAACTCGCCAGATGTGCATTTGGGCGAAGCCGGAAGAGACGAGAAACCCGCAGACGGTGCATCCGCCGCGCAACTCCGCACTTGACCACCGCCAATCCGGACGGATATGGTTGTGGACACCCGATCAGCGATTCGGGAAGACTCCAATTCATTTTGGTTTATTATTTTTCAATATCGAACCTTCGGAATCGAGCGTGGAAAAAAATAAATAAATAAAAATCCCCCCCCCCCCCTCATCAACACAAAATTTGATGGTTTCCGTTTCTACGTAGAATCCGCAAATGGAATTTTAAATAATTGTACTAGTGCTTATTTATTTGATCGCTGTGGGTTCATATTAGGTAGGTTAGGGTAGTTAGGACTTTTGACTTACCTACTCAAGAGAGTGCAGTAGGTAAAGGAGTTGTTATAGAAAATCATGAGTGCTTCAAGTGCAGGTTGTTTTTCATGCAGGCTCAATCTTGAAATAAACTATGAAGGAAGGATGTGGTTTCTGGAAGGATCACTTGGAAGAACATGTGGGTGCTACGCTGACCACTCTAAGGGGGTGGGGGGGGGGGGTAAGAGTTTAAAGATTATCCTAGTTTTGGGTAATTTTTGCGCACTTTAAATGCTCTAATTTGAGAACGGATCAAGATATCTAAAATCCGATGCCACCATCGTGTTCAGCGTGCAAAAACCTTTAAAATGAGGGGTCACTTGTTGGAAAATAACATTTTGGGGATTTTTGGGTAATTTTTGCGCACTTTAAATGCGCCAAAACCCTCCTTAGAGTAGGCCAATTTCGCCCATCTTCGAACTTAGCCTTTCGATTGCCAAGATAGATTTTTTGTGCAAATTTGAGCTGTTTATCTCAATTCTATCGAGAGTTATCGTCTGGAGTGACACATATATAAATATATATATACATATAAAAAAAACCAGTCATGCAGCATGACTTAATGATCGAATTTTCAAAGAAATATTCGAATTAATGGCTATGGTTTTGTTTTGCTTCGAACTCTCGTCTTCAATTAATACTTCTCACATTTTTCAATCTGACCACTCTAAGGGGGTGGGGGGGGGGGGGGGGGGTAAGAGTTTAAAGATTATCCTAGTTTTGGGTAATTTTTGCGCACTTTAAATGCTCTAATTTAAGAACGGATTTAGATATCTAAAATCCGATTTCACCATCGTGTTCAGCGTGCAAAAACCTTTAAAATGAGGGGTCACTTGTTAGAAAATAACATTTTGGGGATTTTTGGGTAATTTTTGCGCACTTTAAATGCTCTAATTTGAGAACGGATCAAGATATCTAAAATCCGATTCCACCATCGTGTTCAGCGTGCAAAAACCTTTAAAATGAGGGGTCACTTGTTGGAAAATAACATTTTGGGGATTTTTGGGTAATTTTTGCGCACTTTAAATGCGCCAAAACCCTCCTTAGAGTAGGCCAATTTCGCCCATCTTCGAACTTAGCCTTTCGATTGCCAAGATAGATTTTTTGTGCAAATTTGAGCTGTTTATCTCAATTCTATCGAGAGTTATCGTCTGGAGTGACACATATATAAATATATATATACATATAAAAAAGTGTTAAATTTCAGGAATCGTTTTAGAATGGTCTGAAACGGATTTCTATGAAGAAAATTTCCAAAAATTTATATTATTTAAATTTCGAAGCCATTGCAATAGCTTCATTTTCTTTGAAAATTCGCTAAAAACGCTAAAGTTATTACTCAACGGTTTAATATTCACCTGTACAGATGCCCATTAAGCGTAGATCACTGTTTTCTTTGGACAGTACCCTCGAGCTCCCCCCAGGAAAGCCCTAAATCGAGTTCTGGAGCCGGCTCCGGAATTAAAGTTTCCTACAAATGCGTGGGGTTCAATAATTCGATCGTTAATGGTTTGTTCTGTTATTCATGAAGCATAAGGCAAATAATTAACCGTTGTGTAATAACTTAGGTACCTGTATAGCTGCCCCTTCTACGTATATAGTATAATGAACCGCTGTGTAATAATTTACCCATTAATATTACTTCAACGATTAATATTACTTCAAGTTTCAGAAGTAGGTACCTACCAACAAAATCCAATAGTCAAATGAAATAATATCGCAGAACAACCAACTCGACTTCATACAGCCATCCTTGATTATAATCAGGTGCTCCCTAGTGATGATATCCGGGCCGGATTTATACCGTTTGATTCACGATCGTGTTGACGAAGCTTTTCGGTGCAAACGAACGGCTGGTCGTACGATGCTCCGGGTGGTCTCAAAAAATTGTTTAGCTCAAGACAAATTTAATAACGTAAAAAAAACCATACCCTTCTATCGAAAGTTTTCGAACTACGGCGTTCTTTAAATCTCAACCCCTATTTTGAACCCCTTAGAGATGACTGACATTAACGCCGAGCTTCGTAGACCAACTAGACCCCAAATGGAACCTACAAACCGAATTTCATCAATTTTTTGCTACACTAAACTATTACACAACGGTAAATTATTACACAACGGTTTATTATACTATCTACGCAGAAGGGGCATCTATACAGGTAAATTATTACACGACGGTTTATTATTTATCTTATGCTTCATAATAAATACAAATAATTAATGATTTAATTATTGAATCTCGCGCGTTTGTATGAAACTTTCATTCCCGGGCCGGCTCCAGTACTCCACTTAGGGCTTTCCTGGGGGGAGCTCGAGGGTATTGACCACAGAAAACAGTGATCTACGCAGAAGGGGCATGTGCAATAATTTGCAGCGTTTTTTACTTTGTAACTTCCCAAGCGATTGTTATTAATAAAAATTTTGTTGATTAAAACACTCTACTAACTTTGTGCTCCTCTATTTTGGTTTATTATTTTCAATAATGAACCATTGGAATCGAGTATGAAAAAAAAAATGCTAACCCCCCCCCCATCAAAATGTGATGTTTACGTTTCAAGGTATGTAGAATCCGAAAATGGAATAAAAATGCACTGCCAAGGTGATGGCACAGGAGCTTCCTCGTCACAATCAGAGTGACCCATTATAAATGATGGTATTATGACGTGGTTAGGCTTTCATTATACATTACATTACATAACATAACATTACATAACATTACATGAAATAGACATATTACATAACATTACGTTCATAACAGGTACATTACGTCCATTATACATAATTGCGAAAGTTATGCGTGTTTGAAGAATTTCACGTTAGCGCATGCGCAGGGCGAACCGCTGGCTCTATCATGTTGAAATTTATATGGGACCTCAATGGGCCCTACCCGCTTAATCCCTGAGAATTACATTGAAATTGGGTGAAATCTTTAGTTACTACGGCTGTAACAAGGAAATTGAATCTATTTCACGCCAGCGCATGCGCAGAGCGCACCGAGGGTCCGATCATGCTGAAATTCATACTGGAACTCACTAGGCCTTGTCCAAACAACCCTTGAAAATTTGAGCGAAATTCAATCAAAATTGTGAAAGTTATGCGTGTTTGTTGAATTTAACGTTAGCGCATGCGCAGGGCGTACCGCTGGATCAATCATGTTTAAATTTGTATGGGACCTCAAGGGGCCTTATCCGCACCATCCCTCAAAATTTGAGCTGAATCAATTCAAAATCGTGGAAGTTATGGCTGTAACAAGGAAATGCGGACAGACAGACTCACAGACCCACAGACCGACAGACGCGGAACCAAATTTGTTCAGTAGGCGTTGAAACGCAAAATGCAAGTGGAAATTTTGATTTCTGAAGACAAAAATTTTTTGGCTCACGAAAGTGAACACAAGGCTTCCGCTGCTTCGCAGACTCGGAAGCAATATTTCTGTCCGTCCGCCGTACGCCGTACTGGCCACTTTTCTTAGTTACCATGAAACAAAATTGATGAAATTCGGGTTATAGGTTCCGTTCGCGGTCTAGTTGGTCCATGAAGCTCGGCGTTACTGACAGTCCTCTCTGAGGAGTTCAAAATGGGGTTGAAATTTTCAGAACGCCGTGTCTCAAAAACGTTCGATAGAAGGGTATGGTTTTTTTTACGTTATTAAATGTGTCCTGAGCTAAACAATTTTTTGAGACCACCCGGAGCATTGTACGTCCAGCCGTTCGTGTGCACGGCTAACGGTAAATTATTACAGAACGGTGAATTATTACACAACGGTTCATCTACCAAGAAGGGGCTGAATTTTGTAGATCGGTACTTTTGCAACTTGAACAACCGTTGAAGTATTATCGATGGGCAAGTTATTACACAAAGGTTCATTATACATGACCAAAAGGGTAAGAACTGACCACAGAAAACAGTGATCTGAGCAGAAGGGGCATCTATTTCACTCCACATCAACAATAATTTTCCTTCACAACTTCATTATTTGCGTTTCTTTTTGCCGTTTTAGTTACTGTTTGTCATCAACAGAACCTACGAAGGATCTGCGATCCACATAATATGTATAACACTAGTACATATTATATTATATAGACGGGTTATCTATACAGAGAGCTGTGATCTGTAACAGAAGGGTATTCTGTAAACCGTTGCGCAGGGATTTGTAGCCGAGTCTTGTTCAGTTAGAAGTAAAACCTCTTAAGTCCTTAAATTCACTCTCAAAGGGAAATTTAGTTTACAGTGGTAAAAAAAAGAAACCATAAACTCAGGTTCATAACCAGCAGTTTGATGAAATAAAATAAACTATATACTTCCGCATGCAAAAATAGCGAAAGGAATAAGTTTTTTGTGTCTCCTCTAAAATTCTGAAAATTAGACATGCAGATGTACACCCAAGAATAGTCTTGGTTAATCTCAGATAATTTAATGGCCTTCACAAACATGGCCTGCCTCAAAAAGGTACTCGCGTAATGACTTCACTCGGTAGGTACCGTCGATTTTTATGTAGTGTAACCGCTAATATTGGATGATTCACAGTCATCATTGATAATTTTTTCTTAGCATACAATAATATGGGGTAAAATGGTGAGTATAAAATATGTGTTTATATAGGAGAAAGACCTGGTAAATTAATATGGACTAAATATACGGATGGTGAACTTTGGTACCTACGAGCTTTGGAGCTTCTATCATTGCATCAACCGCAACACCACCCGATAGCGACCATGAGGCACACAGCATCCTCGCAGCCATCACTTTGAGATTCACATAATATATCACAGTTTATGAGCGATAAAAGGTCTTCAAAATTGCGCTGAAGTAATAAATGCCTTGGACTGGAATAAATAGCAGTGGACTAATAACAAAAATACACTGCCAAGGTGATGGCACAGGAGCTTCCTCGTCACAATCAAGCTGGGTTCACATGGTCGCGTAAACGCTCAAAAGCGTAAAGCGTAAAGCCTCCTGAGTGACCCATTATAAAATACACTGCCAAGGTGATGGCACAGGAGCTTCCTCGTCACAATCAGAGTGACCCATTATAAAATAGAACAGACTCGGAAGCAAAATAACATAATATTACATTACATTACATTACATTACATTACATTACATAACGTTAAATATACATATTACATAACATTACATTACATAACATAACATTACATAACATTACATGAAATATAAATATTATACATAACATGACTTCCATAATAAATTACGTCCATTATACATAACTAGCCTGACCGCTCGCTTCACTCGCTATCCGAGATTCGCTGTACGCAGTATCGTGGAACCAACAAACGACGGAAAAATCCCATACCCTACCGGGTATTTGTGCCCAATTTTATCAAAATCCGTCAAGCCATTCAGGAGTTGACCATGGTCGACCATATTTCCGCTATGGTCAGGGAATTAAAAATGCGCCTACGTTCAACTTGGGAGGCTACCGGATATTGGTGCCAAATTTGGTCGATATCCGTTGAGCAATTCGGGATTCGACCATGGAGGGGCCCATGGATGCGCTAAGGTCGACCGCGGGGGTAGTCCGAAGGGTCGATCGTAGATAGAATTTCACGTAGATTACGAATACGCGATAAAAAATAGGGGTTACCATTCCAATTAACGAAGTTGACCATGGTCGACCATAGTTCCGCTATGGTCAGGGAATTAAAAATGCGACGTTGCACAACTTGGGAGCCTACTGGATATTCGTGCCAAATTTGGTCGATATCCGTTGAGCAATTCGGGATTCGACCATGGAGGGGCCCATGGATGCGCTATGGTCGACCGCGGGGGTAGTCCGAAGGGTCGATCGTAGATAGAATTTCACGTAGATTACGAATACGCGATAAAAAATAGGGGTTACCATTCCAATTAACGAAGTTGACCATGGTCGACCATAGTTCCGCTATGGTCAGGGAATTAAAAATGCGACGTTGCACAACTTGGGAGCCTACTGGATATTCGTGCCAAATTTGGTCGATATCCATCAAGCCATTCAGGAGTTGACCATGGTCGACCATAGTTCCGCTATGGTCAGGGAATTGAAAATGCGACGTTGCACAACTTGGGAGCCTACTGGATATTCGTGCCAAATTTGGTCGATATCCGTCGAGCCGTTTGGCCGTGCATAGAAGGACAGACAGACAGACAGAGCGCATGCGCAGGGCGAACCGCTGGCTCTATCATGTTGAAATTTATATGGGACCTCAATGGGCCCTACCCGCTTAATCCCTGAGAATTACATTGAAATTGGGTGAAATCTTTAGTTACTACGGCTGTAACAAGGAAATTGAATCTATTTCACGCCAGCGCATGCGCAGAGCGCACCGAGGGTCCGATCATGCTGAAATTCATACTGGAACTCACTAGGCCTTGTCCAAACAACCCTTGAAAATTTGAGCGAAATTGAATCAAAATTGTGAAAGTTATGCGTGTTTGTTGAATTTAACGTTAGCGCATGCGCAGGGCGTACCGCTGGATCAATCATGTTGAAATTTGTATGGGACCTCAAGGGGCCTTATCCGCACCATCCCTCAAAATTTGAGCTGAATCAATTCAAAATCGTGGAAGTTATGGCTGTAACAAGGAAATGCGGACAGACTCACAGACTCACAGACTCACAGACTCACAGACCGACAGACACGGAACCAAATTTGTTCAGTAGTCTTTGAAACGCAAAATGCAAGTGGAAATTTTGATTTCTGAAGACAAAAAATTTTTGGCTCACGAAAGTGAACACAAGGCTTCCGCTGCTTCGCAGACTCGGAAGCAATAGAACAGACTCGGAAGCAAAATAACATAACATTACATTACATTACATTACATTACATTACATTAGGTACATAACGTGAAATATACATATTACATAACATTACATTACATTACATAACGTGAACTATACATATTACATAACATTGCATTACATAACATTGCATAACATTACATGAAATATACATATTACATAACATGACGTCCATAATACATTACGTCCATTATACATAATTGCGAAAGTTATGCGTGTTTGAAGAATTTCACGTTAGCGCATGCGCAGGGCGAACCGCTGGCTCTATCATGTTGAAATTTATATGGGACCTCAATGGGCCCTACCCGCTTAATCCCTGAGAATTACATTGAAATTGGGTGAAATCTTTGGTTACTACGGCTGTAACAAGGAAATTGAATCTATTTCACGCCAGCGCATGCGCAGAGCGCACCGAGGGTCCGATCATGCTGAAATTCATACTGGAACTCACTAGGCCTTGTCCAAACAACCCTTGAAAATTTGAGCGAAATTGAATCAAAATTGTGAAAGTTATGCGTGTTTGTTGAATTTAACGTTAGCGCATGCGCAGGGCGTACCGCTGGATCAATCATGTTGAAATTTGTATGGGACCTCAAGGGGCCTTATCCGCACCATCCCTCAAAATTTGAGCTGAATCAATTCAAAATCGTGGAAGTTATGGCTGTAACAAGGAAATGCGGACAGACTCACAGACTCACAGACTCACAGACCGACAGACACGGAACCAAATTTGTTCAGTAGTCTTTGAAACGCAAAATGCAAGTGGAAATTTTGATTTCTGAAGACAAAAAATTTTTGGCTCACGAAAGTGAACACAAGGCTTCCGCTGCTTCGCAGACTCGGAAGCAATAGAACAGACTCGGAAGCAAAATAACATAACATTACATTACATTACATTACATTACATTACATTACATAACGTGAAATATACATATTACATAACATTACATTACATTACATAACGTGAACTATACATATTACATAACATTGCATTACATAACATTGCATAACATTACATGAAATATACATATTACATAACATGACGTCCATAATACATTACGTCCATTATACATAATTGCGAAAGTTATGCGTGTTTGAAGAATTTCACGTTAGCGCATGCGCAGGGCGAACCGCTGGCTCTATCATGTTGAAATTTATATGGGACCTCAATGGGCCCTACCCGCTTAATCCCTGAGAATTACATTGAAATTGGGTGAAATCTTTGGTTACTACGGCTGTAACAAGGAAATTGAATCTATTTCACGCCAGCGCATGCGCAGAGCTCACCGAGGGTCCGATCATGCTGAAATTCATACTGGAACTCACTAGGCCTTGTCCAAACAACCCTTGAAAATTTGAGCGAAATTGAATCAAAATTGTGAAAGTTATGCGTGTTTGTTGAATTTAACGTTAGCGCATGCGCAGGGCGTACCGCTGGATCAATCATGTTGAAATTTGTATGGGACCTCAAGGGGCCTTATCCGCACCATCCCTCAAAATTTGAGCTGAATCAATTCAAAATCGTGGAAGTTATGGCTGTAACAAGGAAATGCGGACAGACTCACAGACTCACAGACCCACAGACCGACAGACACGGAACCAAATTTGTTTAGTAGGCTTTGAAACGCAAAATGCAAGTGGAAATTTTGATTTCTGAAGACAAAAATTTTTTGGCTCACGAAAGTGAACACAAGGCTTCCGCTGCTTCGCAGACTCGGAAGCAATATGTTACCGTCTGGAGGCCAACCCTCACGTTGCCTAATGAACTGGAGCTATGCGTGAGGCCTGGCCCAAAATTGTGCCTCACCAGCATACAATTTTGGACCAGGATTGTAGGTAGCTGTGGTTTTCAAAAATTTAAAAACCACAGCTTGGACCAGGAATGTAGGTAGCCGTAGTTTTCAAAAATTTTAAAACCAGCTACCAGGATTGTAGGTAGCCGTAGTTTTCAAAATTTTAAAAACCACAGCTTGGACCAGGAATGTAGGTAGCTTTGGTTTTCAACATTTTGGAACAGCATAAATTTTTGGATCAAGATTGTCGGTAGCTTTGGTTTTCAAAATGATTAAAACCAGCTACCAGGATTGTAGGTAGCTGCAGTTTTCAAAATTTTAAAAACCATAGCTTGGACCAGGATTGTAGGTAGCTGCGGGTTTCAAAATATTTTGGAACAGCATACATTTTTGAACCAGGATTGTAGGTAGCTGTGGTTTTCAACTCCCACAGTCAGGGGAGAAGTGTCGCAAGGCTCCGCTGCTGTACGTGCACAATTAGTATCTGATTCAAAGTTCAATAACTAGCCAACTCGTTGGGAAACCGGGCCCTTCAGATTGTAGGACGAAGAAGAAGAAAAGGGTGGGCAGATGGTAGGATAGATGTTAGTAGGCAAAACTGTGGCAGACGTACCAGAACTAAGAACTTTCTTCCATGCCAACAATTTAGATGTATTTTTCGAGAATTATTTATAGAGAAATATTTTTCAAATCGTTCTCATTTAATATACGAAATAGCTGTTGAAGAATGAGCTAAAATTAAGTGAGTTTGGGCGCGATCAATATTATGAAGAAAGATTAGATCAATCACCTTCTAGTGGTAGTCTGGTGCTGTTGCATAGTCTACTGTGGGTACCCATTCCTCTTGCAGGCACTTGCACCATTTCAGTACTTTCTTTTATTCAGTACTTTCGCACTTTCAGTAATTTTACTTTCGTAATTTCAGTAATTTCGTACTTCCGTAATTTCAGTACTTTACCGAAGTACTTCAGTACTTTACCGAAGTACTTCCTCTTCAGTACTTTCAGCACTTCCAGTAAATTCAGTAATTAAATAAAATCCAGTAATTTCAGTACTTCCTCTTGCAGGCACTTGCACCATTTCAGTACATTCAGTACTTGCTTTTATTCTGTACTTTCGTCTCAGTGTGCGCAAAGCGCAATGGCAAGTCTGGTCAGAAAAACTGAAACTCTGTGGAAATGAAGGGGGTGGAGTTCATAAGATCATTCATTTCATGGACGCCCTACACTTGAGGACTTATTCCGTGTCTGGTTCGGTCAGGGTACAGTAAGTATGTAGTTACAAGTAGGGTAAAATAGTTGGAAGGTGACGCAGGGACCATCTCGTCAAAGTTCGTTGGTATTACGAGTATTCATCAAGGCGTGAATAATATCTCACCCCTCTTTGAATTAAATCTGGAGTATCTGTAATTGCAGCATAATAATACTATAATATCGTCGGCTTACAAGAGAAATTCACTAAGTCAATTTTTTCAATTTTCGGTTTATTTGCTACTCCTATGTATTTTTCAACGCCCGATCGATTGGTGACGTCAATTTTGAGATCCTAGGAACCGTTCTCACGGAAAATGCGAAATAGTTTTTCACTAAGTCAGAATGTTAAAAAAATTAGTCAGGAGAAATTCACTAAGTCCTTACCGTGATGATTATCGAGACTTAGTGAATTTCTCCAAAGGCAATAAATTATTGCCGTTGATGTGAAATTCACTAAGTCACTTGAATGGATTCATATTTCTGATCATTTCGTGTGGATCCGGGATAAAAATACGACTAGGCAGAAAGGATTTTCGCGATTCAACTACCCACAGCATCAGTTACCTCGACTCGAGACAGTTATTAATGAAATAAATATAAAGAGATATAAATGAATATAAAGAACACTGTGTCAGAAAAGATGCAGCCATGAAGGAAAAGGATTTGGACAAAAAAAGCCACTCATGACAAAAGCTTCATGTCGATAACTTGTGATCTTCAAAGCGTGCTTCAGATCCCCAGTTCTGGTGTAAGTTTGCTGTATTACCTCAGAAAAATAAATGTGTACAACTTTACTGTGTATGAGGCAGCACCCCCGAACAACGGATACGGTTTTTTCTGGACTGAAGTAAATGGCAAAAGAGGGAGTTGTGAGATCGGGTCCTGTTTGCTGCAGTTCATAATGGACCACGTTCCTCACACAGTAGAACGCCTCACTATCTTCTCGGACACTTGCGGGGGTCAAAACCGTAACATTCAAATATCGGCACTGTTGTTGTACGCTGTACGCAATCACCCCAGCTTAGAAATCATCGAACAGAAGTTTATGGAGAGCGGCCATTCTTACATGGAGGTCGACTCAATGCATTCTGCAGTCGAAACAGCAAAGAAAAATGTGGATGTCTTTAGTGTTCATGAATGGGAAAACATTTTTCGAATTGCACGAAAAAGTAAGGATGGATACCACACTAAAGAGCTCTGCTTTCAGGACATGTTAAACTTAAAACACCTTGTTCAGACAACAGTGTTCAACAAGAACGTGGACGATGCGGGTCAAAAGGTTAACTGGCTGAAAGTAAAAGTGTTTCAGTACAGAAGGGATGAGCCAGAATTCATTGGATATAAGTACGGTTATCAAGATGAATTCAGGAAGATTCCGTTGAGAATGGCATCAGCCAGAAAACGCTGCAAATCCCTGCACAACGGTTTATTATTTTGTATAGAATACCCTTCTGTTACAGATCACAGCTCTATGTATAGATAACCCGTCTATATAATATAATATGTACTATTCTATGCATATTATGTAGATCGCAGACCCTCCGTAGGTTAGTACCTAACCCCGTACTCGTTACTAGGTACCTACCTAAATCACGAGTTAAATGTTGGTAAAATAATTCTGCCGATGACAAACAGTACCTAACAAAAAGAAACACACATAATGAAGTTCTGAAAAGAAATTGTTGATGAGGAGTGAAAAAAGTTGCAAAAGTACCTACCAACAAACTCCAGCCCCTTCTACGTAGATGGTATAATGAACCGTTGTGTAACAATTTACCGTTGAGTAATGATTTACCGTAGTAATAATTTACCCATCAATAATACTTCAACGTTTGTTCAAGTTTCACTACCTACCAACAAACTCCAAAAGAGCCATCATTTTTCAAATTAAATAATATCACAGAACAACCAACTCGACTTCATACTCCGCCAATATAATCAGGTGATCCCTACCAATGATTGGCCGTATTCACAAATTCCTAATAGAGAGTTTTTGCAACACACTCGTGACGAAACGAAACGGAAAACGACACCGAAACGGAAATGGCGGATAGGGCGACCGAAGTCAGATGCTAACCTTTTTCGGTTCTGTTTTCGTTCAGCTTTGGCGTCTACCGGCTGGTGGAGTCACGCTAACGTTATGTCAACCTCTCTTTCATCCATTTTACTCCATGGTTAATACAAATCTATGTCCACACATGGCGTCAAGTCTGCCAAGACGCCAAGAAGCAGCTGTGAATACGACGCTCAACATTTTTATTTTCCAAGGAAAACAGAAGAAGGTAGGTAGCGTTATACAGATGTAAGGTTAAATTACGTTTCGTCATATCAACACGACGAAAGCTGACACCGCGAGATCCCGGTATTTTTCGTCGTCACGGTTCGTCAAACTTTTCGGTGTCTTAAGTGCGCATGCGTAGCACTGCTTTCGTTTCGTTCGTTTCGTCGTGAGTGTGTTGCAAAAACTCTCTATTGTGGGCGCGTCTCTGGTTACGAGATTTGGTTTGAATTGTATACAATTTCATTCACACTGGAGTCGAAAATGCCTGTCGGTGCAAACTTCGGGGCCTTACTGTGAACGAACGGCTGGACGTACGATGCTCCGGATGGTCTTAAAAAACTCGCAAGTTCAAGAACTATTTAAAACCGTAAAAATATTTACGTAAAAAAATGGTATAGGCGTTTTGAAAATTTCAACCCCTATTTTGAACCCCTTACAGATGACTCACAGTAACGTCGAGCTTCGAGGACCAACTAGACGCCGAACGGAACCTATAACCCGAATTTCATCAATTTTTTTTCATGGTAACTAAGAAAAGTGGCCCGTACGGCGTACGGCGTACGGCGGACAGACAGAAATATTTTTATTGCAGTTTTGGATTCTACATACCTTGAAACGTAAACCATCAAATTTTGAGGGGGGGTAAGAATTTTTTTTTTCATGCTCGATTCCAATGGTTCATTATTGAAAATAATAAACCAAAAGCCGGGCCTCCACTTTGAGGATGACTAAAACATATTTAGCTCCACTGTACCGGAATCAGCTCCCGATTTCAGTGGCAAAAAAGAAAGACCTAACAACTCTCTGCCGTAAGGGTGTCATACCGCAGAATTTGCAGCAGTGGTTCTATGGTTTACAGACAAGTAACGCCATAGTTGACCGGGCTGCTGAACCTGCACTGTCAGACGCTTCTGACGAAGAATAATAATTTTGTGAGAAGTGAAGTTTTGAACTGAATTGAGAGCATTATTTTGAATTTTAAAGTTCCTTTTTTTCCACAAAGTTTCAAATAATAATTGTATTGCAGTCGAAACTCGGATTTTAAACAATAAATTACTTTTAAAATCCTTAAAAAAATACTTATTAAAATCCTTCACCCCCCTCATTAATGCGATCAAAATTCAGGGAGAAATAGATAGAAGAATCCCTAAGTCATCACATCTCAGAAGTTTTTCGACAAGTGAAAATCATTAAGTCACTATAGTCAGGTGAAATTCACTAAGTCAGGTCCCTTCGTACGAAAAGTACATTTTTAAGTTAGTTGTGAATGCGCTAACCACTTGGGGATCACGTGGAAGTAAGTAGACATCACGAAGCAGCTGCACACCAAATTTCAACCCTCTAATCCAATTTCTTCCTAGCAAAACGGGTCTCACCAAAAACTGAATTTTTCAAATTTGATTTTCTCAAAACTATAATATTTGACTTAGTGAATTTCACTTGTAAGCCGACGATATGTACTATAATATATACTGTCGTGATATCCTCCCAGAACATCACTCCTTGTAATATTCAAGACTGTACAAATAATAAACCCGAACGAATGAGGTGGCTTACGTGACCGGACTCAGGTAATCCTGAGCTCTCCCACCATCCCTCAACTGTCGATGAGCGACTGGGGGAGAGTGGAAAAGGTCTTATAAAAACCCGCCGTTCTCACCTGTTACTTCATTCTACCCTCAAACCAAGTCGATGACTTATCTCTCTCCCCTCTCACGCCTCCTTACCTTTTACCTAAAAGATCCCAGTTTGGTGGAACCACTGGGCAAATCCCTCTAGCGTCTTTAGTGGTGTTAACCTCACTGGCTTTGCTATAGGTGTTAACCTTTTAGACGCTAGATCCGGCACCTTCTCCTCCATCACTCTCACTCTCCCTTCCATACCTCACCACTACCTTCTTCTCAATCACACCACCACATATACCATTACAGGATAATATACCACCTTATATTGCATATACAGGATAATATATTTTAATTATATTGACACTCTAAAGGGCGGAAAGGTGGTGGGGAAGCCAATAGATGTATGTATTATCAAAGGGGCAGGATGTATGTAAAGGAATCCTTCTAGAAACCTTTGGGCTTATCCTTCTGGAAAGCCCACAAAAAGTGGGTGGAGTATCTATGGTGAATTACTCAGCGGGTACTACCAAACCGCGCTCTGCTACGGTGTGACAGAGTGTGAGGAGAGTGACGGTGGTCCCTCGAGAGTCCCCCTCCTAGACCAGCAAGATTATCACCGGTCAAGAAGGGGTATCGATTAGGCTTCCACCAAACGACCCCATCTCCACCAGAAAAATGAACGACTCGAGAACAGCCACATCAAGACTTTGGACTAACTTGAAATATTGAGGGTAGGCATCTATTTCGGCCGCCTGTTTCCTTGAGTAGCAACGACACAACTCACAGGGGACGTGAATCTCGCGGCGTGGGGGGGTCGAAGGAAACGGACGGGAGGGAACAGGATGCTACAGGCAGAGCTGAAGGCCTCGACAGGTACCTACGAATACGTTACGGCAGAAGATGGGGTGGGGAAGCGCCCAAGTGACACAGTATCGACGGACTCTCACGGGTAGGGCGATGTTGATGCTCGGAGGGACGGCGAGGTGCGGGAAGGGGTTGATATTGGCTATCAAACGGCTAATTATTGTTCTACAGCCAACCCCTATCTCCTGAGGGGGTTCCAGTGGAATGCACGAGGGGTTAAACCTCCTCTCGACCTGGCTATCGAAAACGATTCCGTCCAGCACTCACAATTGAATCAGCTTCCAAAGCCCGTTGAAAGGATTTCGTTTGGTGAACCTATGTCCACGATAATTTTTCTTGCGGAAAACCAGTTTCTCATAGTGACGCGCGATACCAAAAAATATTCGATACCAGTACTCGATACTGGTATCGAAGATATATTCGATACTATTCAAGTATCGAAAAAAATATTCGATACTGATCAGTACTTAATCAAATGAGTGCTTTTTTCACTTGCTTAACTCGAATGAATTTAGCTATCTATCATAATGTTATTCTTTATGTACTTACACGTTTATTTTAATAGTATGCCTATGAACCCTCACGTATGTTAAAAGTATGCCTATGATAATTTATTTCAATAATTTTAAAAACACAAATAGGTAGTACTGAGTATTTTTTCCGATAGTACGGAAAGTACTCGATACCAGTACTGGTATCGAATGAAAATATTCGATACCAAAAGTACTAGGTATCGAAAGAAAGTGTTCGTTACCTCATATCGGTAAGTATCGCACGTCACTGGTTTCTCAGCATTCGGAGTAGCAATCAGAGAAAAACAAAACATTTATTGTGTGAAGGCAAAGTGTGGGTGGCGTACTGTTCAATAATTGCATGCGTTTCTCATTAATGACACTGCCGGAAATCAATATCGTGCCTACCATTCAAGTCTGTATTACAGGAAACATGATATGCGTATTAGTTAATATCGATTCGCGGGTACTGACAACACCATCTATGCTCCTGCTGGTCCGCTAGTCTGACAACTAGGGACGTCCGCATACATCCAAAAACAACAACAACTAGGGATTGATTATTATAACCATCAATCTGAATCTTTTGTGATAGGTACAATACTTATATGAAAAACGCTGCAAGGGTTTATTATTTCATGGGACATACCTACAGAAATGTTGGCTGTCCATTTGTTGTTTCATTCATGTTCAATAAATGGAATAGTTATTTTTTATGGTTTCCACCAATTTTGGCCCCTAAAAACACGATTTTTTTTTACAAATTACTAATATACACATCCCCCCCCCCCCCATATACCTACTTATTTTATTTATTATTATTTATTTTATTTATTTTTTGTACCAATTATTTAGGTATTATATTTTACGATTTTTTTGGTTTATTATTTCCAATAATGAACCATTGGAATCGAGCATGAAAAAAAAATTTCTTACCCCCCCTCAAAATTTGATGGTTTACGTTTCAAGGTATGTAGAATCCAAAACTGCAATAAAAATATTTCTGTCTGTCCGCCGTACGCCGTACGCCGTACGCCGTACGGGCCACTTTTCTTAGTTACCATGAATAAAAATTGATGAAATTCGGGTTATAGGTTCCGTTCGGCGTCTAGTTGGTCCTCGAAGCTCGACGTTACTGTGAGTCATCTCTAAGGGGTTCAAAATAGGGGTTGAAATTTTCAAAACGCCTATAAAATTTTTTTACGTAAATATTTTTACGGTTTTAAATAGTTCTCGAACTTGCGAGTTTTTTAAGACCATCCGGAGCATCGTACGTCCAGCCGTTCGTTCACAGTAAGGCCCCAAAGTTTGCACCGACAGGCATTTTCGACTCCAGTGTGAATGAAATTGTATACAATTCAAACCAAATCTCGTAACCAGAGACGCGCCCACAATAGGAATTTGTGAATACGGCCAATCATTGGTAGGGATCACCTGATTATATTGGCGGAGTATGAAGTCGAGTTGGTTGTTCTGTGATATTATTTCGCTTGAAAAATGATGGCTCTTTTGGAGTTTGTTGGTAGGTAGTGAAACTTGAACAAACGTTGAAGTATTATTGATGGGTAAATTATTACTATGGTAAATCATTACTCAACGGTAAATTATTACACAACGGTTCATTATACCATCTACGTAAAAGGGGCTGGAGTTTGTTGGTAGGTACTTTTTTCACTCCTCATCAACAATTTCTTTTCAGAACTTCATTATGTGTGTTTCTTTTTGTTAGGTACTGTTTGTCATCGGCAGAATTATTTTAGCAACATTTAACTCGTGATTTAGGTAGGTACCAAGTAACGAGTACGGGGTTAGGTACTAACCTACGGAGGGTCTGCGATCTACATAATATGTATATAATAGAATAGTACATATCATATTATATAGAAGGGTTATCTATACATAGAGCTGTGATCTGTAACAGGAGGGTATTCTATACAAAATAATAAACCGTTGTGCAGGGATTTGCAGCGTTTTTACTATCTTTTGGTTTATTATTTCCAATAATGAACCATTGGAATCGAGCATGAAAAAAAAATCTAACCCCCCCCCCCCCCACCCACAAATTTGATGGTTTACGTTTCAAGGTATGTAGAATCCGAAAATGCAATAAAAATATTTCTGTCTGTCCGCCGTACGCTCACTTTTCTTAGTTACCATGAATAAAAATTGATGAAATTCGGGTTATAGGTTCCGTTCGGGGTCTAGTTGGTCCTCGAAGCTCGGCGTTAGGGGCGAAGAGGGTCCTCGAAGCTCGGCGAAGAGGGGTTCAAAATAGGGGTTGGAATTTTCAGAACGCCGTATCTCGAAAACTTTCGATTGAAGGGTATGGTTTTTTTTACGATATTAAATTTGTCTTGAGCTAAACAATTTTTTGAGACCACCCGGAGCACTGTACGTCCGGCCGTTCGTGTGCACCAAAAAGCTTCGTCAACACGATCGTGAATCAAACGGTATAAATCCGGCCGGGATTTCATCACTAAGGAGCACCTGATTATAATCAAGGATGGCTGTATGAAGTCGAGTTGGTTGTTCTGCGATATTATTTCATTTGATAAGTGATGGACTATTGGATTTTGTTGGTAGGTACTTCTGAAACTTGAACAAACCTTGAAGTATTACTGATGGGTAAATTATTACACAATGGTATATTATTACACAATGGTAAATTATTACACAACGGTAAATTATTACGCAACGGTAAATTATTACATAACGGTAAATTATTACACAACGGTTCATCTACCAAGAAGGGGCTGGATTTTGTTGATCGGTAATTTTGCAACTTGAACAACCGTTGAAGTATTATTGATGGGCAAGTTATTACACAACGGTTCATTATACTTGACCAGAGGGTAGGTACTGACCACAGAAAACAGTGATCTACGCAGAAGGGGCATCTATTTCCCTCCACATCAACAATTTTCCTTCACAACTTCATTATTTGCGTTTCTTTTTGCCGTTTTAGTTAGGTAGGTACCTAGTAACGAGTACGGGGTTAGGTACTAACCCATGGAGGATCTGCGATCTACATAATATGCATAGAATAGTACATAAATTATATAGACGGGTTATCTATACAGAGAGCTGTGATCTGTAACAGAAGGGTATTCTGTACAAAATAATAAACCGTTGTGCAGGGATTTGCAGCGTTTTTTTTTTTTTACAAATTACCTTCGATAATTGATAGTGCCATTTAACTGTCTGGATTCAGCTGCTAATAATACGATTTCAGACAATTTCCTAGGTTTTTGACTCATAAAAAATTAATTTTGTTTTTTGGGAGCTGCACCTTCATTACAACCTCAGTTCTTCACTCTTTGGTCAAAATCAACTTCATATTCGGTCTCCTCGCCATTAAAAACATGGAAAAAAATACCTCACAAGCTAATGTTCCCTAAAGAGTGAAGAACTGAGGTTGTAACGAAGGTTAAGCTCAACTCATTTTCTATGAGTCATAAGCCTGGGAAATTGTCTGATATCGCCTGATAAACCTGTATAATAACACTGAAAGTAGTATCAACAGGTGCATCAAGACAATTATATGGCACTATCAGTGATAAAAGATAATAAAATAATATGTAAAAAAAACTCTGAAAATTATTACACAACGGTATATTATTTACCAGTATAGATGCCCCTTCTGCGTAGATAGTGTATCAAACCGTTGTGTAATAATTTACCCAATAATATTTCAACGGTTGTTCAAGTTGCAAAAGTAGGTGCCTATCAACAAAATCCAAAAGATCCATCATTTTTCAAATGACATCATATCTCGGAACAAACAACTCGACTTCATACAGCCGTGATTCACACTGTGTGTCTGTGTGTGGACCTGATCGTGGACGTGAATTAAACTGTATATAAATATGCGGCCCAGATATCATCGCTAGGGAGCACCTGATTGTAATCGCGGATGGCTTTGTGAATTCGAGTTGGTTGTTCTGTAATATTATTTCGTTTGAAGAATGCTCTTTTGGATTTTGTGGATAGGTAGGTACTTTCGTAACTTGAGCATACGTAATGCTTCATGAATAACGGCAAATAATTAACGATTGAATTACTGAATCGCGCGCATCCACTGGCTGCAGTACTCGATTTAGGGCTTTCCTGGGGGGAGCTCGAGGGTAGGTATAGAGTAAATAATAAACCGTTGTGTGATAAGTTGCAGCGGTTTTCATGCTCATTTCCGAAGGTTCTTTATTGAAAATAATAAACCAATAGTTCAACCGACAGGCTTTTGAGGATAAGGATTTTACCAATATCCCACCAGTGGTTTCGCGTCAGCATCCACCAAGGTTTCATTAGGGTCATCAATGTTCCCAAACTTATTCACCTATTAGGACGGGAAGGGCCTAAAGGACGCCTAAATGGCGATGCACCCACCGCTATAATTCCACAGCCGTATTATACTTGTTTTCCACGAGGTATTGTGCAATACTTCAAATCCAATTAACCTCTAACGTCCTTTGTTGGAACCTAATAATTTCGCCTCAGGACTTCCGAACTGACCGCTCATTACGTAGGCTCCCTCCAACATTACGGAGCTAATCAACTCCCGAAAGAACAGCCCACACTTATTTTCCCTCCCAGTCGCGGGCTAATTGATTTAAGAGGTAGCTCTCGAAGAAACCTCAAAAATTCAAAGGAAGGCTTCGGGTACCGGCAGAACTACGGTGAAGACCGAGTGGACATGGGGAAACTCGAGGCCTCGTGGCCGCAGTTGAAATATTTGGCCGTCTACGGTATATGGCCAATGGCTGTGGACAATTTGAGGTACCCAAACCGTGCACTTTCGTTACTCGCAATTTCCCATGTTATCTATAATAACCAGGTACTGGAATTATATGCACAACATTTGGCGAAAATATGCACTCGAAAAGGGCAAAATATGCACCCCAAGCAACATTACGTTTAAAAATGTTTAAAAATATTTCTAAAATGAACTAAATTTTGCTGTGAGTCGTACAGGTAGTCTATACATTATGTTCCTGTTATTATCGCGTCCTTAAAAAATTATAGAAAAGGATCAAGGAAGAAAATGGAATGAAAATGTACACACCTTTTTTTCTCGACTATACAATATTTGCATTTATACAAAAAAGTATAACAGTTATAGCACTGGATCGCAATTGATTTTTCCAAATTTTCAGTTGTGACGTATTTATAGCCGGAAAGTGAAAGGCAATCCCATTCAGGGATAAATGTTAAGGCTAAATGTAACGCTTTTAGTTGCAAAACCTGCCACCACGTGGCAGCACCAAAATGAAGGAAATTTCCTTGACTCCTCACAGGAGAATGAATCAAGATATTTTGAATCTGAAAACGGATTTGATAAGATATCAACCCATAGTTTGGACGAAATTGGTTTAAAAAATTTGCACAATTTTTTTGCGCACTGTTCAAAAAAATTTTTGATTAAATTGAAACTTTTTCAAAAATGTGGCCTTATACAGCAGTGTGCCCATGCATACAGTGTACAAATCCGTTTTCAGAATTGAGATTGGTCAAAAATTACGATCGTAATCCTTAAGATTGGTGAAACAATAGATTGGAAACAATAGTAGGGCTGACGGGGTGGAGGAGTGCGCGCGCGAGAGGGGGGCATTTTAGTGAGGTGGGGCCCGCCGCCTCGACCCCTCGGCCGCCTGGACCCCTCGCATGAACATTCTCGGAATCGAGTCTTCCTGATGTTGGTTGGAAAAGAAGTTTTGTCTGTGAGCAGGATTGGGTCATAGCCAAGTCAAATTGGACTTGTGCTTGCTGCCTAATAAATGTGCACTAGCTGGAAATTATTTTAATCGAATTGGGCATAATACGAGTAATGTGAGTTTGCGACGGACTCTGGCTTGTGCTAAACTTTTGAGAGCCAAAAAACTGCGAAATTTTCGGATCTTTTTCAGCTTTTTCGCTTCTCGAAAACCATTTTCACTATAATTATGCTAGAATAAAGGAGCATAAAATTGCGCGTCGATTGGAGTTTAGTACGTCAAAATCGCTTCAGCCATTTAGCTAAAATCGCCAAAAATAAGTCTTTTTTCGATTTTTCCCAAATTTGTCGATATGTCCCTAAAATTTTGATACGTGATTCCTAAAAGCATATATTTTTCAAAATAGGCTCAAATTTCACATTTTTAGACACTTTTTCCCAAAATTGGTATTTTCGGAAACTGGCTTGGTGCGGTATCCTAGAGTGTGATTGTCTCTTAGAAGATGAATAAATCGTTTTGGTTTATTATTCTGTGAATAATACACCTATGTAATCGTTCAGCAAAAATTTTTTGGAACACCCCCTCAAAATTTTTTCTTACACGTTTCAAGGTGTCTAGATTCAAAAAATGCGATGTCCGTCCGCCGTGTCACGCATAACTGCCTCAAAATTGGTCCAATTGAGTCGAAATTTGCACCAAATACATACTCATCTAGGGCAGACATGGTGCCCGCAAGCTTTTCAGCTCGATCGGACCAACGGTTTGGATTTTATGGACAAAAAACTGGCAAAAATGAGGCGTTTTTTAGGAGTTTTGAAGTGAAAACCGTTGAACGGGTAGTAACGCCCATAATTACCGTAAAAATGGTCGAATGTGATTCAAATTTGGAGGGTAGGTGGGGGTTGGTCCAAAGATGGTATCTATATTAGGGATGTTTGTTACCTAAAAGTATCGGAAAAAACACGGGAAAAACGAATTAATGGCACATTGTTTATAAATGGTGAAAAAATTGTTTGACATTTTGATATTGATGGAGTACAGTTCTATATGTCCGCAAGAATAATAAACCCATGTGACAAGTACTTTGCAGCGTTTTTTATTTACTTTTGTACATATTGTGATAACATAAATAGGTATTATGCTTTTTGCCGTGAAAAGAATCACAGTTTCACAGACAGACAAAGATTCGAATTTATAATATAATAAGGATAATGAGGATAGAGATAGAGATAATAATAACCCCTACACATATATCCATGTCACGAGGTATCTGCTTACAGAGTACCTAGATAGTTCCTCTTATGAACTCGCCAAAAAGGTTGCCCAAATTCCAAGAAGCCGACACTTCGATTTGATTTGGATTTGATTTTTTCGAAATCAGGTGACGTTTATGCAACTGTGTTTACATAACTATTATAGTCGATGAATCTGAATGGTATTTACTTTGCCAACAGTATGTACCTACCTGATGTTTTTGATGTGCCAAAACTTTATTGCACTGCTCTAACAAAAATTGGCTTCACAAAAATGGACTTCTACAACAATGCGTGCGTCCATATTTCGTAACTCCGTTACCCAATTTTCATGGAAAATGTTGCGATCATAGTGTTTAGTAGGTTTCATGAGTCTGTTTGGTGCATTACTATGGTGCGAAACTTTAGTGTTTCCAGAGCGAAAACTCTGGACACAAATTAAAAAATTTTTGTTTGGGTAAAGATAAAAAACTTAAAAAAACTAGCGACTACTTCTTCCAAATTCAAAGGACAATTGCAAATAACGATGAGAGAGCGTTGTTTTTTCGTAGTGTGGACCCCTAGGGATCTACATTACGAGATAATACAAAGGGATCGCTCATTCTGGGAGGACAAAATGATAACAAAGTTGAAATATTGTTATGAAAATGTTCTGCTCCCAGAAATTATTGATCCAAGGATACCACGTTCGCTGGAAATACGGGAGCCTACCCAGGACTTGGGATGAAAATTCCTCAAAGTATAATACTTTATTTTGAAAGCAAATAATATTATAGTATATTCAACAGCAGAAATGTTTCAAGTGTTTGATGATCTGTACCTACCTATATGTCCCCTAATTTCGATACTGCTCAGATTTGAAATACCCAGTTTAATTTTTCAAGACTAGATTCATGGACTATGATTTTACACGCTGTCCCATAAAATTCGCGTAGGTACCTATATGAAAGATTTATCGACTTGTATTTTTTGAAACATCTATATGCATTGTAGGCACGCTGTTGTAGGTACCTGCCAATCTTTGTGAACAATAAAAAATTGTTGCAGTGCGCAAAAGTAATAAAATTATTTTGAAAGTGTGTATGTAGTCTGTATGTATGTATTTAGGGACACAACTTGCAATACAATCTAAAATTATTTGAGTTTTGAAATACTTCACTACTAAATTCCGGATGTGACAATACGTTTTGGAGATATAGCGAAAAATACGAAAAAAAATTGGATTTCACAACGCGGTTTTGAGAGTGGTGGTAGGTATGGTATTTTAGCTGTATCTCGGAAACTATTGAGTCTACCGAGCCTATTCTAGTATTCTAGCAAATCTAATTCAGTTTCAAAATGTACACTTTTTGTAAAAAACGCGCTCTATCATGGCCAAAATGGGGGAAAAACAAAAAAATTGCGAACATTTTGAGGTTTCTCGCATTTTGACCAAAGTTTTGGGGGCCATCGTTGTCAAAAACATGGATTTTGCGTATCAGTCACATCCCCTACAAGAAAAAAACGAAATCTACTACCCCCAACTTAGGCCCCCCTTTTCTCGTAGTCCACAAACGTGAGACAAGGCTTGACCCAATCCTGTTCACAGACAAAACTTCTTTTCCAACCAACATCAGGAAGACTCGATTTTGATGCCGACCTTGAGTAGGAGAATTCGGAGAACGTTCATACGAGGGGTCCAGGCGGCCGGCACCACCTCACCAAACTGCCCCCCTCGCTCGAGCGCACTCCTCCACCCCGTCAGCCCTACTATTGTTTCCAATCTATTGTTTCACCAATCTTAAGGATTACGATCGTAATTTTTGACCAATCTCAATTCTGAAAACGGATTTGTACACTGTATGCATGGGCACACTGCTGTATAAGGCCACATTTTTGAAAAAGTCTCAATTTAATCCAAAAAAATTTTGAACAGTGCGCAAAAAAATTGTGCAAATTTTTTAAACCAATTTCGTCCAAACTATGGGTTGATATCTTATCAAATCCGTTTTCAGATTCAAAATATCTTGATTCGTTCTCCTGTGAGGAGTCAAGGAAATTTGCCCCCGATAGTGCTGCCATCTCTTATCTGAGAATCTCACTAACTTGTCGTTACATTTAGCCTTAAGGCCGAGCCCTACCAGGAACATGGATGAAACGGTGAATGGCCTAAGAATATCCGTGACCCCTTTTCAGAAAAACATATCTCGGAGGATTTGGCGATTGGAATGTCGAAAAATAGGGAAATTCCCCAATTTCGATTAAAAAGTCAGAAATATGCACAGAACGACTAAAATAAGCAAAGATCTCCGAAATCGAACAAAATATGCAAAACATGCCGTTTCAATCTCAATTTAACACACGGCAAACGCTTCAGATACCCCTAAAACGGAAAAGTAGAACGATATATAGGATAAAAAACACATATGCAAAATATGCAAATTCCAGTCCCTAATAATAACACTTAGTGCGAGTTACGTTAACTTGGAGTAACAGAAAAACCAAACGCTTTTTGCATGCCTATTTTCTGTAACTCACAGTTAATCGTAGCTCTCACTTGAGTGGTGAAACCCGCCCTTCGGTCACATTAAACAAACACACCTTTTGCTGCCAACCAATGTGATCGGGCGCAAAATATGCAAAACATGCCGTTTCAATCTCAATTTAACACACGGCAAACGCTTCAGATACCCCTAAAACGGAAAAGTAGAACGATATATAGGATAAAAAACACATATGCAAAATATGCAAATTCCAGTCCCTAATAATAACACTTAGTGCGAGTTACGTTAACTTGGAGTAACAGAAAAACCAAACGCTTTTTGCATGCCTATTTTCTGTAACTCACAGTTAATCGTAGCTCTCACTTGAGTGGTGAAACCCGCCCTTCGGTCACATTAAACAAACACACCTTTTGCTGCCAACCAACGTGATCAGGCGCCTGTTCTTTCCGTAGTTGCCTGCCACCGATAACAGCCGTTTTGGGACTGGCGCTCATTCAGTGTGTAATTTGTACTACAATCCTCATGATTAGGGACTGGAATTATATGCAAAACATTTGGCCAAAATATGCACCCCAAGAGAATTACGTTTAAAATGTTTTAAATATTTCTAAAATCAACTACATTTTGCTGTGAGTCGTACAGGTAGTCTATTCATTATGTTCCAGTTATTATCGCGTCCTTAAAAAATTATAGAAAAAGATCAAGGAAGAAAATGTACACACATTTTTTTCTCGACAATATTTACATTTATACAAAAAACGCTGCAAAGTCCTTGTCACATGGGGTTTATTATTCTACAGAAATGTTGGCTGTACATTTATTGTTTGTTTCATGTGAAATAATTGAAATAGCTATTACTGATGGTTTCCACCAATTTTGGCCCCCAAAACACAAATTAGGTAGGGAGGTACGATCTTTTTTTTTTTTCAAATTAACTTTGATCATTGGTAGTGCCATTTAATCGTTCTAGTGTTATTCTACAAACTGATGGTGATTTCAGACGATTTCGCAGGTTTTTGACTCATACAAAATCAATTTTGGGGGCTGAACATCTGGTACAACCTCAATTTTCCACTCCTTGGCCAAAATCGACCTCATATTCGATCTTCTCGTCCCCAAAAACATGGAAAACGATACGTCAAAAGCTCATGTTACCAGCATGTTGTTTTCACTCATAACACCCCTGGGTATATTCCGATCGGGCTGAAAAGTTTCGGGACACAACTAGGGCCCAAATAGAGCATGTGTGCGAAAGAACGACTTTTTTAGACCGAAAATGAAGCCTGTACACGTGATACGGCGGACGGCGGACGGCGGACGGACATTGCATTTTTTGAATCTACGCACCTTGAAACGGAAAAGAAAAAAGTTTGAGGGGGGGTTATAAAAATTTTTTGCTGAGCGATTACATAGGTGTATTATTCAGAGAATAATAAACCAAAAGTCACTCGCTATCACAGGATCGCAATTGATTTTTCCAAATTGTCAGTTGTGACGTATTTATAGCCGGAAAGTGAAAGGCAATCCCATTCAGGGATAAATGTTAAGGGCGAGCCCTACCAGGAACATGGATGAAACGGTGAATGGCCTAAGAATATCCGTGACCCCTTTTCAGAAAAACATATCTCGGAGGATTTGGCGATTGGAATGTCGAAAAATAGGGAAATTCCTCAATTTCGATTAAAAATGCAGAAATATGCACAGAACGACCAAAATATGCAAAAAATCTCCGAAATCGAACAAAATATGCAAAATATGCAGTTTCAATTTCAGTTTAACACACGGCAAACTCTTCAGATACCATTAAAATGGAAAAGTAGAACGATATACACGATAAAAAACGCATATGCAAAATATGCAAATTCCAGTCCGTAATAATAACACTTAGGGCGGGTTTCACCTCGCAGAGTTAAGTGCGAGTTATGTTAACTTGGAGTAACAGAAAAACCAAACGCTTTTTGCATGCCTATTTTCTGTAACTCACAGTTAATCGTAGGTCTCACTTGAGTGGTGAAACCCGCCCTTCGGTCACATTAAACAAACACACCTTTTGCTGCCCGCCAATGTGATCGGGCGCCTGTTCTTTCCATAGGTGCCCGCCGCCGATAATAACCGTTCTGACTCCAGTTATATGTAACACTATTACGTTGATGGAACAGTAAGTTTTGATAGTTGCCTTTTGCTTCCTCACTACCGAAGGTTCTCGAGCCTTGGATTCGTAGTGAGGAAGCAAAAATGTATGTCCTCCAAAATGAAAATTTTCACTTCCATTTTGCGTTTTAAACATCCAGGAACATTTTGGTTCCGTGTCTGTCTGTCTGTGATAATTCCTTGTAACGCTCGTAACTACCCAAAATAATGGTCGAAATGGGCTGAATTTTGGAGGGTAGGTGCGGGCTGGGTCACAGATGGTCCCATACCAAAATCATTGAAAAAGTACGGTAACTTTCGTCTGCGCATGCGCAAACGTGAAATAATTGAAACTCCATAACTACTTTAAATATCATTGAAATGAGTTCAGATTTTGAGGGTCGACCAGGAATAATACTTTGGTAGTTCCGTATGATTTTCGCTGGAATCGTACTGTAACTTTCGTCTGCGCATGCGCGAACATGAAATGTTGATCTTTTCCTTGTAACGCTTCTAACTACGCGAAAAATAGTCGTAGAGAGCTGAAATTTTGAGGGTACCCGAGGTTTGGATCGCAGACGATACTACTTCAAAATTATAAAAATCGTTCCGTCTGCGCATGCGCAAACGTGAAATGAAACGCCCATAACTACCTTAAATATCGTTGAAATGAGTTCAGATTTGGTGGGTCGATCAGGAATAATACTTTGATAGTTCCATATGAATTTCATTGGAATCGTAGTGTAACTTCCGTCTGCGCATGCGCGAGAAATGTTGACCTTTTCCTTGTAACGCTTCTAACTACGCGAAAAATAGTCGTAGAGAGCTGAAATTTTGAGGGCGCACGCGGGTTGGATCGCAGGTGGTCCCGTACCAAAACGAACCTACCTAACTATTCTGTACGTTCATGTGATTCAAGTGAGGAAGCTATAATGCCTACTCGAATTGGCAGACGTTTTTACTCTCTAATTCCTCCCTTTGTCGGCGTTTCTTTTTGGAAGTTTCTCTTTGATGCAGTAGGTAATACCTTGTGATGTGGCGGCACTTCATACAGTGATACTGGTATGAATACATATATGTATATTTGGTATATACTATATATATTATGTATTCATCTGTGATCTTCGCCGATCCGTTTTTTGTTGTTGTTTTTTCACCCCTTCTAATTCCATATTGGTACAGCCGCCAAAGACGCAGCCCCTCTTCAGATATTTCACCGACTGCACTAACCTGAACTCTGATCGGGAACATCTGCAATGTTTTGTCTTACATATACCACTTCCCCCCACTCCAATTCTTTGTTTTTTTTCATTGTTTGGATCCCTCATTCGTTTGCAAAATGGCTTGGAAGAAAGGTTTGTCAGATATAGAAATTTTGGAACTCTTGACGCGAAGTGACAGTAAAGGCGATGATTCCTATTATTGTGATAATTCCGTATTTTGACCTTATAACCTTTATCCCACAATGAAAAGATTGCTGTTTGCATGAATTTATCTAAACAAATCGAAACTGAAAAACAATAATTGAATGAATTTATGAAAAACAAGAGCCAGTTATAAGGAAATGAAACCCTTGTGTAATCCTTTATGTTTTGATTCATATGGGGCCATGTGTATTTTCTGTTAATTTTTTCAATCGTGTAATATGCACTTGGGTGACCTTCTTTATCATGATGTTTTTCTATTATGCTCTTTCTACTAGCGTGGGGCACATAGTATAGTTTTGGTTGGTTAGGGTCACGGTATTTATTATACATTAGAAACCCTTCTTTAGTTATGACGTATCTTTTTGCTTGATTTTTTAGTGTGCGTGTTGATTTTTTGCCATCTTTAATTATAGCGGTTATCTCTTGATAGAAAGGATCTGCTTTTAACATTTCAATATAATCATATTCCCATGTGTTCGTCGATATTTCTGTTTTATCTTGTTGCTTATTGATCTGTTGCTTAGCCATTGCCCTTGTTTGAACTGCATTGATTTCAGGGAATACTAAATTGTCATCTGCTGTGGGGATTGCATAGTCAGGTTCTAATATGTTTTGGTCAACTATTTCTTCCGTCTGTGGATATCTACTTAACCAATCCGCGATTTTGTTAAATTTCCCTGGAACATGTTGTATTTCCAGCTTTTGATCTTTTAGTGCTAATGCTAGTCGTAGTAGTCGTTGGTTTTTGTGCGAAAAATTGGTGACGTGAGTTAGGCTTAGATGATCTGTGAATACATGGAGTGTTTGATCATATATGTAATGCCTTAGCTGTTTCACACAGTATACTAATGCTATTAGCTCTGCTGTCACTGCTGGGATTTCCCGTTTCATTATGTTGAACTGACTGAAAATAAATAAATAATGTACATAATCTAAATAATTTTCAAGAAATACATAAGAAAAAGTACCACAGTAAAAAAATCCAATAAAACAATGCATGAACACAAGGAAATAACATCGGATGAACAGTAGCAAGAAGCGACGGGAAGCGTAAATTAATGCGGTATTGAGGGGACAGTTGGATGGCGAACGGGCGGAGCTGTGCGGGACGGTAGGCTCCCGAGAATGCAGGCGCGAAAAGGTTACAATAATTATTTTATTACATTTAAAAAAAAAACGCTGCAAATCCCTGCACAACGGTTTATTATTTTGTACAGAATACCCTTCTGTTACTGATCACAGCTCCTTGTATAGATAACCCGTCTATATAATATAATATGTGCTATTGTATACATATTATGTAGATCGCAGACCCTCCGTAGGTTATTACCTAACCCCGTACTCTTACTAGGTGCCTACCTAAATCACGAGTTAAATGTTGCTAAAATAATTCTGTCGATGACAAACAGTAACTAAAATGGCAAAAAGAAACGCAAATAATGAAGTTGTGAAGGAAAATTGTTGATGTGGAGTGAAATAGATGCCCCTCCTGCTCAGATCACTGTTTTCTGTGGTCAGTTCTTACCCTTTTGGTCAAGCATAATGAACCGTTGTGTAATAACTTCCCCATCAATAATACTTCAACGGTTGTTCAAGTTGCAAAAGTACAAAATCCAGCCCCTTCTTGGTAGATGAATCGTTGTGTAATAATTTACCGTTGTGTAATAATTTACCATTGTGTAATAATTTACCGTTGTGTAATAATTTACCATTGTGTAATAATTTACCCATCAATAATACTTGAACGTTTCTTCAAGTTTCAGAAGTACCTACCAACAAAATCCAATAGTCCATCACTTATCAAATGAAATAATATCACAGTACAACTAACTCGACGTCATACAGCCATCCTTGATTATAATCAGGTGCTCCCTAGTGATGATATCCCGGCCGGAATTATACCGTTTGATTCACGATCTTGTTGACGAAGCTTTTCGGTGCAAACGAACGGCTGGTCGTACAATGCTCCGGGTGGTATCAAAAAATTGTTTAGCTCAAGACAAATTTAATAACGTAAAAAAAACCATACCCTTCCATCTAAAGTTTTCGAGCTACGGCGTTCTGAAAATTTCAACCCCTATTTTGAACCCTTTAGGGATGACTGACAGTAACGCCGAGCTTCGAGGACCAACTAGACCCCGAACCGAACCTACAAACCGAATTTCATCAATTTTTTTTCATGGTAACTAAGAAAAGTGGCCAGTATGGCGTACGGCGGACAGACAGAATGTTTTTTAAATTGCATTTGCGGATTCTACAATACCTTGAAACGTAAACCATCAAATTTTGAGGGGGGGTTAGATTTTTTTTTTTTTTTTTTTCATGCTCGATTCCAATGGTTCATCATTGAAAATAATAAACCAAATATAAATAAATAAATAAATTAATTAAAAACTGATGTCATATAAATATATTATTACGTATATTCTTTTAATATGCAGGTTGCGGAAGATTCTGTGGCTGTGGGGCCGCCTCGTAGTGGCGCTCACGATCTTTGTGATAGTACTCGAGGGCATCAACCTTCACGAGCTGCTCGTTGCGAACGAGATGAATTTGAATGACTTCGTAATCACGATGAATGACATCCTCTACGCAGCTCAGACTGTGTCCATCCAGGCGACCATCTTGGTTTTCGAAACTCAGTTGGCGAATATTATGGAGGAACTTGGAGGTAAAGGTAGAATAAAAATCTTGACGTGAGTACCTGAAAATACGAGTGTAATTGAGATGCGGATGTCATTGCGACGTTACGGGTGTAAAAAGGCTCTGTTTGACGGTAGACTATTTTGTTGGGTACGAAGGGCTTTTGAAGGGTTGAATGCAAAGCACACAATCCATAGATATGTTTATTACTGCTGAAGGTAGAGGCCTATAATCTCAGTGAAACAACATCCAAAAGAGCTGAAAGACATGCAGGGTGTCCTAGTTCCTTCTGGAGAAACTCAGGGAATCGATTCTACTCTTCATTTGTAATAAAAAATGCTCAGTAGAAATTTTTCGAAAAGTTCTTCGTTTTAAAGATATCCGACAATTTGTGTTTTTCCACCCTTTCATTACCTTACCACGTAAAAACGGTAATAAATTCGAAAATATTGAGACTACAACATATCCAATTACATCGTTTGAAAGAACATTAAATTTCCTGTAAGATTCTTATGTTTTCAATGGTCAGAGTTACTTAAAATTGGCCAATATCAATTGGAACATTAGAACATTTCAAAATTTAAAATTGTGAAAAAGGTTGTACGTTCTACTGAGGTTACAAAAAATACCTACAGCATGTCAAATTTCATAAAAAACTTCTTCATCTAATAGGCTTTACAAGTATTGTACTGCTGCAGTTACAGTATCCGTACACGAGCAGCATAACTCGGTACTCCTGATTTGAAAAATAAAGCGGCATAACAACTACCTTTCCACGAGACACATTAAATTGAACTGGTGGAAGAGAAGCGTTCTGTTGCAGTTTGGTAAGGTGGTTAACTGAGGTTCATAATATTTATTACTAAGAAATACTTGTGCAAACAAGATCACGTTTTAGTGACACCTCCCTGTCCATTCTTGTTGAATGTTGGAACTTATCATTCGTTGGTGTTTGAACTTCGATAAGTCCTCTTCATATTCCAGCATTATTTTTTATTCAACCAGCGAAGGAAGCGTTAGTTTTATTTTACGAGGTCTAATTAATCCCCCCCTCCACCCAAATTCACCTCTGCTCATGTTTTCAAACGTTCAATTATCATTTTTCAACTCTACTACAACGTTTAAGCCTGTTAGATGAAGAAGTTTTTGTGAAATTTGACAAGTTGTAGGTATTTTTTTGTAACCTCAGTACGATCTTTTTCACAATTTTAAATTTTTAAATTTTCAAATGTTCCAACTGATATTGGCCAACATTGTAAGCAATGAAAACAGAAGAACCTTACAGGAAATATAACGTTCTTTCAAACGGTGTAATTGGATTTGTTGTAGTCTCAATATTTTCGAATTTATTAGTGTTTTTATGTGGTAAGGTAATGAAAAGTTGGGAAAACACAAATTGTCGGATATCTTTAAAACGAAGAACTTTTCAAAAAAAATCTACAGAGCATTTTTTGTTCCAAACGAAGAGTAGAAACGATTCCCTGAGTTTCTCCAGAAGGAACTGGGACACTCCGTATATCTCCTCAGTATTCCTCAATTTCTTCAAAACTTCCATCTGTATTTGAGGGTAAAAGTCCGGCAAATACAGCATTAAAACTCAAAAATACCTCAACCGATCGATGCAATTTTCAGGGAACTTGCAGATAAGACCCTTCTTGGTTCCCTGTGAATTCAGCGCAAACATGAAAACCTTGTAATGCGCATATTCTATTCAGTCCTGTATGACCTAAATTGATAAATTTTAGAGTGGAGGAAACAATGCTGAATGGTAGTTACAGATCGGTTTATTAGTGTGCAAGTTGTGTATTGGTTTATTATTTTCAATAATGAACCAGTGGAATCGAGCATGAAAAAAAAAAAAAGCTTACCCCCCCCCCCCCCCCCCCCACAAAATTTGATGGTTTACGTTTCAAGGTATGTAGAATCCAAAACTGCAATAAAAATATTTCTGTCTGTCCGCCGTACGACAGCTTTTCTTAGTTACCATGAAAGAAAATTGATGAAATTCGGGTTATAGGTTCCGTTCGGGGTCTAGTTGGTCCTCGAAGCTCGACGTTACTGTCAGTCATCTCTAAGGGGTTCAAAATGGGGTTGAAATTTTCAGAACGCCGTAGCTCGAAAACTTTCGATAGAAGGGTATGGGTTTTTTTACGTTATTAAATTTGTCTTGAGCTAAACAATTTTTTGAGACCACCCGGAGCATCGTACATCCAGCCGTTCGTGAGCACCAAAAAGCTTCGTCAACACGATCGTGAATCAAACGGTATAAATCCGGCCCGGATATCATAACTACGGAGCATCTGATTATAATCAAGGATGGCTGTATGAAGTCGAGTTGTTTGTTCTGCGATATTATTTCATTTGAAAAGTGATGAACTATTGGATTTTGTTGGTAGTTACTTCTGAAACTTGAACAAACGTTGAAATATTAATGATGGGTAAATTATTAAACAATGGCAAATTATTACACAACGGTGAATTATTAAACAATGGCAAATTATTACACAACGGTGAATTATTACACAACGGCTCATCTACCGAGGGGCTGGATTTTGTTGATAGGTACTTTTGCAACTTGAACAACCGTTGAAGTATTATTGATGGGCAAATTTATTCCATCTCCGTAGAAGGGGAACCTATACAGGTAAATTATTACACAACGGTTTAGGTAGGTGCCTAGTAACGAGTACGGGGTTAGGTACTAACCTACGGAGGGTGTAGAATAGTACATATGTTATATATAGTCGGGTTATCTATACAGAGAGCTGTGATCTGTAACAGGAGGTATTCTGTACAAAATAATAAACCGTTGTGCAGGGATTTGCAGCGTTTTTTTAATAATCATGGTTATTAAAAATTGATTATTGATGATTATTAATGCATTAATTAATCATTAAAAATTGATTATTAAAAATTAATAAGATTAACGAATAAATTGATTAAAAATTAGTTTGATGAAAAATGTATGATTATTAATGATTTGATTAAAAATTTTTGATCACTGATTATTTGATTAAAAAATTGATTATTGATGATTAAAAATTAATTTTATTACAAATTAATTTGATTAAAAATTAATTTTATTACAAATTAATTTGATTAAAAATTAATTTTATTACAAATTAATTTTATTAAAAACTGATGATTATTATTGATACATTTTAGAGTGGAGGAAACCATGCTGAATGTTGATAGGTACCTAGTTAGAGATTGGTTTATTAGTGTGTAAGTTATGTATTCACTGATCAGTTTGGCATCACTCATTAGTTGTTAGGTTCCAATGCGATAGGGCCATTCTGCCTACCTTCTTGGCAGACTTTGTTTTATTCCATTTAGAATTTGGACTGGTTGTGCACCTAACTTTCAAGGGAGAAGGAAAGTGACGGGGGGGGGGGGGGGGACTGCTTCAAACCGCAACTGCCCAACACTCGAATGATTTCACCGAGCTATCTGTTTCTGGTAATACATTACGGTTCCTAAATACGAGGTGATTCCTCATGAGTCCGAAGAAAAATTGAGTGAAACTTCACATCAAACAGAGAAGAATGCCGAAACACGGGATTCCAGAAATCGTAAATCAGTGGAGGAATCAATTTTTGCAATTTTTTGTCAGAAAAACGTTATTTCACACGAACGCTTGATTTTCCCAACTACTTACTCAAGTTTTCAATTTTCATTAAATTTTTGAAAACTAAGTTAAATTTCACGACATATTCAGGATTTAATACTGCTCACTTGAGGGAATCGTGTTACATACAAAAGCCCTTGATTTTGGCGAAAATTCCACATTTTTTTTGAGATTTACACTCCACCTTCTCCCCTGAATGCCACTGTCGAAAAAAAATTGAGTAGACGTTAGAAAGCAGAGATTTGGGAGAAGTTTTGAGGATCTGCGGAGTGCTAGAGGTATTTTCAGTAGGTACATCTACTGATAAGTTTTCACAGAATTGTCATTTTCTTGTTTTGTGGAAATTTGATTATAAGACTACTTTCTGTGAGCTCTAGGTAATGGTGATGGTCGAATATAACGTCAAATTATCTTTGTTTCAAAAATGGGGTCAAAAATAGAAAAAAAACCACAGTCATGCAGCATGGCTATAAGAGCGAATTTTCGAAGTTTTCGGCATCTTCCTCCGCCTAAAATTTTCTGAAAATTAATTTTCGGCCAATGTTTTCCCAACTTGATACCATACAAAATTAAAACAGGAGTAGTTTTACGCAAAGTAAAATTTGGGGTGGAAGGAGGGGGAGGGGGAAATCAAAAATGTTTTGAATACCAGAAGAGTAGGTATTGGATACGTAGGTAACAAATTTTTTGTTCCATTTTTTGCCGAGTAACACCTCGGTTTGTAGATTTTCCAACGCTGAACACGATGGTGAAGTCAGAATTGCGATATCCCATTCCGTTATCAGATTAGAGCAGACGAACCAGGAAGAACATCTCAAGAAATAACCACGTTCCTTCATCTTCAAAGTGCTCCAGTTTGAGAATGGAATGAGATATCGCAATTCTGATTTCACCATCGTGTTCAGCGTACAAAAACCTTTAAAATGAGGTGTCACTTGTCAGACTTTTTCATTTTGGGAATTTATGGGTAATTTTCCCCCCCTAAAACTCCCCAAAACTCCCCCTTAGAGTGACCCGATTCTGCCCATCTTCGAACTTAGCCTGTCGATTGCCAAGACAGATTTTTCGTGCAAATTTGAACTTTTTATCTCAATTCTTTCGAGAGTTATCGTCTGGAATGACACATACATATATAAATATATATATAAATATATATATAAATATATAAATATATATATATACATATAATTTTTGGTGTCTTTCGGCAGTGAATTCAGGATGGTCTGAAACGGATTTTGGTATAAAAATCTTTCGGAAATTCGAGTTTTAAAAATTTTGGACCGAGAACAATAGCTTCCTTTTCTTCGAAAATTCGCTAAAACATGAGTAAATACAGGAGAAAATCAAGTGTTTGTGTGAAATAACGGTTTTCTGCCGAAAGTCAAAAATCGATTTCTCCACTAGTATTTACTTCTGGATTTCTCCACTAGGATTTATTTAGTATTTTGTAAATATTAAAAAAATAACGGTTTTCTGCCGAAAAAGTCAAAAATCGATTTCTATACTAATATTTACCTCCGGATTTCTCCACTAGGATTATTTATTTAGCATTTCGTAAATACTAGTGGAGAAACCGATTTTTGATGTTTTTCGGCAGAAAACCGTTATTTCACTCAAACACTTGATTTTCTCCAGTATTTACTGATGTTTTTCATTTTTTACCCCATTTTTGAAAACTACGTTAAATTTGACGTTATATTCGACCATCAGCATTACCTAGGGCTCACAAAAAATAGTCTTATACAAATTTACACAAAACAAGAAAATGACAATTCTGTGAAAACTTTGAAAAATCAGTAGGTGTAGTGAAAAAACCTCTAGCACTTCACAGATCCTCAAACTTCTCCAAAATCTCTGCTTTCCAACGTCTACTCAATTTTTTTTCGACAGTGACATTCAGGGGAGAAAGTGGAGTGTGAATCTCAAAAAATGTGGAATTTTCGCCAAAATCAAGGGTTTTTGTATGTAATAGTGAGCTGTAGAAAATGCTGAATATATCGTGAAATTTAACGTAGTTTTCAAAAATGGAATCAAAAATCGAAAAACTTGAGTAAATAGAGGAGAAAATCAAGTGTTTATGTGAAATAACGGTTTTCTGACGAGAAACATTCAAACGATTTTTATGATTTTTGTAATCCCGTGTTTCGGCATTCTTCTGCGTTGGATGTGAAGTTTCACTCAATTTTTTTTGTTGGACTTTCAGTGTAATTTTGTAGGTATATCGTTCAATTTTGGAAATAACTTTTCAGAAATGTTGGATCACTCCCAGTTACTCTTGAAAAGTTATGCTGAACAAGTGTTTGAAAGTAAATTGAAGATTTGCAAAGTGGCGTTCATAGCCTTCTTGTCCGGGACATTATTGATGGCTCATTGGGGGATTCGCCCTCTTCTAAACAGGCTCGTCTACCACGAAAATACCTTCGTTTACCACGCTTGGATTCCATTCGATGTGGAGCCCTGGTATATATATTTTTCCGTGCTTGGCGCCCAGGTAAGGCATTGGTAAAATACTGTATTAGATTTTTTATACATCTGTCACTGTATGAAGCTAGGTTCACACGGAGGGTCAATTCCGGACCACCGTCCGGTACGGCAAATCGTTCTGCAATGCTATTGGCCAACGCAAAATGGATTATTGCAACGCAATCTCATGGATACTATATCAAAATCTCCAGGTATTTTCCGCTGTCGGATCCGTTGCCGTATCTGCACAGAGGTTACTGCCCACACCTCCCATGTTTGGTTGTTCAGCCATATTAGAATTCGACATTCCTGGTTGATTTTGCCGGTTAGATTTCCAGTTATGGTTTCCGCTGCCATGTGAACGCTTTTGCGGCAAAAATCCGGCAAACACGTTGCCGTACCGGACTACCGTCCGTCCGTGTGAACCTAGCTTTAGTACGTACCTGACGTCTCGTCTGAACTCGTAGATAGTCATAGGCGTCAGCTGGATTGTCTCCCAACCAATGTTCGCTAGCTTGTTCATCTCAATCTCCGAACATCTTCTCGGGCATTTTGACGTTCTTTCGAGAGCACTTGAAACTCTCGACTACTCTGACATGGAAGCCCCCAAGAAAGCTCGTCAATATTTTGAGTATCACCAAAAAATACTGAAGTGAGTTGAAAATCCTTCAAATATTTCGATCGTTCAATATCAGATGACAGTGTTAACTCCTAAATTCAGTTCATGATTTTTTTACCACCCATATATAGTTTTCAAATTTCATTTTTTTTCTCGTTTCAGAATTGGTTACATTCTTCGTTCGACTACAAAATTGGTATTTCTGAGTCAATTCTTGTGCGTTACATCTATCATGTGCTTGAACCTGTATGAGGTAACTTATGTAAGCATCGCAGACATTGATATATTCAAAATACACACAAATACTCAGTTTTTAGCTTTTATTGCGTATATTATCTGCAGATGTATGATGACATCCGTCATTGTAGGTATATGGATGAACTTGATGTTTTTTACACACAGTTACACATCTATATTGGACAGGTACTATTTCACTCACCAGTTACTTCCCACCTTGCACTCTTTAGGTTTGTTCCAGGCGCCATAACTGAGTTATCGAACCATACTTGAGTTTTCAAACCCGAACCAAAAAGGTGGGGATTTTTCTCAGTTCAATAACTCATTGGTTGGAACATCTGGAACTTGATGGAAACACCGCAAGTGCTGGCGTAGCATTGGTCACAGCACACGGATAACCATCAAATAGTAACCTGATGCACGCCACCACCACACCATGCCAGCTTCCTTAAGTGTATACCTAGTGTCATAGTGATTTTTGTTTCCGGCACAAAAAATGACTTCAAAAACAACAAAACACTACAAAGAATAGCTACTTATTCTTTGTGAAAACAGCTAAAAACAAAAAAAAGCGAAAATGGGACCTGAACCTGAGTAGGCTTCCAGCACGTTTAGCATGAGAGTTAGCAGAGCAATGAATTGTAGGGAGGTTCCACAAGGTTTCCTTCAGAGTTTGGAAACTCATCCCTGGCAGGTTCGAAAAAAAATTAAAAAATTTTTTTTAAATTTTATAAGTACTGTATGTTTTTGCAATTGTCCATGAAAAATATTTTTCATGATTTTTTCGAAAAAGGAGACAATTTTATGTCGCCCGAGGAAGTCTCGGAGGCGCACTGATGATCCAATTTCCCCCCCCCCGAGAATGTCTCGGTTACGCACTGGCAACGTTCAGAACATGTTTGGCTGTACATAGTGCGTCGCCCGAGACTTTCTCGGTAAACATATGGTTACTGTCAACATAATAGTTATCACTCATTTTCACACATAACTTTTTCAAATAGGCATATGGTGAGACAAAACTAGTTCCATACTATGCAATAACACTGTTTTATTCAAGCAACAAAGTGATAAAAATAAATACACAGGAATAAAGGTCAAGATATAAATCCAAAAGTGTACATACGTAAGAGGATAAAAGAGAAAAAAATGAAACACTGAAAACATGAAAAAGTCATTTGCACACTAAAATAATAAAACAAAGAATACCTAAATGAATAAGTTGGTAAGTACATTATTCGTTATAAACGAATTCCATATGGAAATTTCTGAAACAGTCCGGTAAACACAGAAACGTCGGTTTTTCACAATCGCAGCATTTCATTCTTGGATCAGGTTGGTTTATAGCTGCCGAATCCATTGGTGTAACAAAACCAGAAGAAATTGTGTCACCTGAAAAAATATGTAATCCTGGTCAACTGTAAAAAAATAAGAAAATAATAATTATTATTACCTATTACAAAAAAATAATAAAAAACACAATAGTAATGGAAAAATGTATATAATGATAATCATGATTGAAAAAATAGATAAAGAAAAAAGAAAATTAAAAAAAATAAAACGAAGTAATTACAGCAAGAAAATATGGTAACACAACATGAAAAAAAGCCAAACAAAGCCTCTTTCGGGCTCTATTCAGTTTTATGTGCAGAACTTTCTACAGCCGCCGAAACCAACAAAAAACACTTATAGAACACTGGACATATTTACATGAAAATATATTACAAGGAAATATCCGAAAAAAGTTTGACTTACGTACTTCACTGATGGTGAAAACCGAGAGATCGAGGGTCAGGAAACAAGAGCTGCCGTAACCAAAAAAAAACCACAGTCATGCAGCATGGCTTGGCTATAAGAGCGAATTTTCGAAGTTTTCGGCATCTTCCTCCTCCGCCTAAAATTTTCTGAAAATTAATTTTCGGCCAATGTTTTCCCAACTTGATACCGTACAAAATTAAAACAGGAGTAGTTTTACGGAAAGTAAAATTTGGGGTGGAAGGAGGGGGAGGGGGAAATCAAAAATGTTTTGAATATGTACCAGAAGAGTAGGTATTGGGTACGTAACAAATTTTTTGTTCCATTTTTTGCCGAGCAACACCTCGGTTTGTAGATTTTCCAACGCTGAACACGATGGTGAAGTCAGAATTGCGATATCCCATTCCGTTATCAGATTAGAGCAGACGAACCAGGAAGAACATCTCAAGAAATAACCACGTTCCTTCATCTTCAAAGTGCTCCAGTTTGAGAATGGAATGAGATATCGCAATTCTGATTTCACCATCGTGTTCAGCGTACAAAAACCTTTAAAATGAGGTGTCACTTTTCAGACTTTTTCATTTTGGGAATTTATGGGTAATTTCCCCCCCCTAAAACTCCCCAAAACTCCCCCTTAGGGTGACCTGATTCTGCCCATCTTCGAACTTAGCCTGTCGATTGCCAAGACAGATTTTTCGTGCAAATTTGAACTTTTTATCTCAATTCTTTCGAGAGTTATCGTCTGGAATGACACATACATATATAAATATATATATAAATTTATAAATATATAAATACTCGGCGCTCCGCGCCTCGCCAGGGGGCAAGCCCCCTGGACCCCCAATCTCTTATCTTCTATACTTTGTATAGAACGAGGAATTTGCAACGCAATTCGAGTCCGAAATACCAAATTACAGCTTCATAGCGTGAATACACTCTTTTTTTGCTATTTCGGACTCGAATTGGATACCATTGACAAACACTCTTTTTTTTGCTATTCCGAAATCCCTAACAACGGTATCGCGGGACAAAAAAGTGTGACAAAACAACTAGTTGGGGGTCGGGCTAAGAATTGCGTTGCAATTAATATAAATATATAAATATATATATATATATATATACATATAATTTTTGGTGTCTTTCGGCAGGGAATTCAGGATGGTCTGAAACGGATTTTGGTATAAAAATCTTTCGGAAATTCGAGTTTTAAAAATTTTGGACCGAGAACAATAGCTTCCTTTTCTTCGAAAATTCGCTAAAACAACGAGAGGCTCGGACGACCGAGCGATACTGGCGGGAAGGGTCGTGTTGAAGAGACCCACATGTGTCGAAGGGGGATGATGGGAGGGCATTTCCCCTCGAGAGGAATCGGGCTACGTTCCGCCGAGGGGTTCTCGGGGGCGCACTGAACGGGTTATCGAACCATACTTGAGTTTTCAAACCCGAACCAAAAAGGTGGGGATTTTTCTCAGTTCAATAACTCATTGGCTGGAACATCTGGAACTTGATGGAAACACCGCAAGTGCTGGCGTAGCATTGGTCACAGCACACGGATAACCATCAAATAGTAACCTGATGCACGCCACCACCACACCATGCCAGCTTCCTTAAGTGTATACCTAATGTCATAGTGATTTTTGTTTCCGGCACAAAAAATGACTTCAAAAACAACAAAACACTACAAAGAACAGCTATTCTTTGTAAAATCAGCTGAAAACAAAAAAAGCGAAAATGGGACCTGAACCTGAGTAGGCTTCCAGCACGTTTAGCGTTAGAGTTAGCAGAGCAATGAATTGTAGGGAGGTTCCACAAGGTTTCCTTCAGAGTTTGGAAACTCATCCCTGGCAGGTTCGAAAAATTTCTTGAACTGAGAGCAGAAAATGTCTACACCCGTGGCGGTGGGAACATGGTGCGGGAATTGAGTTACAGAAGTGAAGCTGCTTGGAACTGAGTTTTTGTGCGCAATGGGTTCTGCGCCAAATTCATTACGAAACTCACTGCGCTTGGAACAAAGCTAAAAGCTTCGTTCAGAACCCATTGCGCACGAAAACGATTTGCCTCTATTTTTAGGAGACGCGTTTTTGACACTCTATTTATTAATATGGTACTTTAACCGTTAATGGTTTATGAGTATATTGGACCTGTTTGTTCCTTACAATTTTTTTCAGGTTGACGTTGATTTATCAAGATTCTTGAATATGGTCGAATATACGGTGTTGGAGCTCCTTATAATAGCGCTGTACTGCTCTTATTGTAACCAACTCACAACCAGGGTACGTTGAAATGCTGCAAGATATCTTCCTGAGTATACTTCACAAAGTTATATCAAACAGTTCAGTTCTAATGTATCGATATCAGGGTTCAGAGATCATTGATTCAGCTTACTTCAGTGAATGGACATCGGCTTCAACTCAAGACAGGAAGTCTCTTTGTATCTTCATGTTATCCACCACAGCACCACTAAACTACGGAGGAATGGTCAAAATGGATTGGAACACCTTTGTCAACGTAGGTTTTAACCTATACAAGAAAAAAAACCACAGTCATGCAGCATGGCTATAAGAGCGAATTTTCGAAGTTTTCGGCATCTTCCTCCTCCGCCTAAAATTTTCTGAAAATTAATTTTCGGCCAATGTTTTCCCAACTTGATACCATACAAAATTAAAACAGGAGTAGTTTTACGCAAAGTAAAATTTGGGGTGGAAGGAGGGGGAGGGGGAAATCAAAAATGTTTTGAATACCAGAAGAGTAGGTAGGTATGTACCTATTGGGTACGTAACAAATTTTTTGTTCCATTTTTTGCCGAGTAACACCTCGGTTTGTAGATTTTCCAACGCTGAACACGATGGTGAAGTCAGAATTGCGATATCCCATTCCGTTATCAGATTAGAGCAGACGAACCAGGAAGAACATCTCAAGAAATAACCACGTTCCTTCATCTTCAAAGTGCTCCAGTTTGAGAATGGAATGAGATATCGCAATTCTGATTTCACCATCGTGTTCAGCGTACAAAAACCTTTAAAATGAGGTGTCACTTGTCAGACTTTTTCATTTTGGGAATTTATGGGTAATTTCCCCCCCTTAAAACTCCCCAAAACTCCCCCTTAGGGTGACCCGATTCTGCCCATCTTCGAACTTAGCCTGTCCATTGCCAAGACCGATTTTTCGTGCAAATTTGAACTTTTTATCTCAATTCTTTCGAGAGTTATCGTCTGGAATGACACATACATATATAAATATATATATAAATATATAAATATATAAATATAAATATATATATATATATATACATATAATTTTTGGTGTCTTTCGGCAGGGAATTCAGGATGGTCTGAAACGGATTTTGGTATAAAAATCTTTCGGAAATTCGAGTTTTAAAAATTTTGGACCGAGAACAATAGCTTCCTTTTCTTCGAAAATTCGCTAAAAAATTATCTGCACTACGTGGACGAAATTAACACTACAGTGCAGCACAACTGTAATAAAATTAATTTTTGATAGTGTTTTCATTTTTTTATTTTTCAACATCAATGTATCAAGCAAACCTGGTCATTTTGTGAGGTGTGAACTCTGATTTCAGATCCTAAAAACTGCTTTTTCCTTCTACAACTTCTTGGGCGCTGTGAAGAATGCAAAGGAAGAACAGATGTAGGGGACCTGGAAAGAGAGAATTTGTAGAGATGACTTAGACCGCTGTTACACATAACAACGAACTATAAAAATAGCTCAGAACCAGCAAAAAAATATTAATTTACTTGTCAATCACAATAAAACAAGACGAACGAAAAATATTTCTCTTGGGTTATTCCATAACTTGATGACTGCTAACATTGTCTATAACTACATCTAGAACTACACATAGATTACTGAAGATCGGAGGGCTATTTGAAGAAATATAGTGTTTTTCTAGCCCATCCAAATATAGTATTAAATATAGTATAAATATAGCAAATATAGTATTTATCTAGTGACTTGGTACTGCTCCGTAGTGCTCGAGACCAAGGGCGTTTCCCTCTTAAGTCCAGAAATATTCCTACACTGTCTTCTCCTTTCAATTTAATTGTGTGGGCCACGGTCTCCGTGTTTGCCTCTCCCTACTTATTCATTCATAGTAGTGATGGGCTAAAGCGTTATTTTCTGATAACGCGTTATTCGCTAACAGTTATCGGTCAGTAACCGGTTATTCTGATAACCGGTTACCAGTTTAGGGATGGGGTAGAGAGACAAACATGAATGTTCACGTGAGAGGGATGGCGAAAAGTTCGTCGTATGATACCGACCTATTGCTTCATTTTGTGAATCTGTCACACTAATGGGGCTTAATAGAATAGAAATATATTGTTGATAGAGGAATAAAAATATTATAATCTCCTAATCACAAAAACATCCGTCTGTCCTCCCTGGGATCCCATAAAATTGAGTTTAGTAGGTCGGTAACTATGGGTAGGTACCTATCTACAGTTTAATGTGATAGGTAGATAAAATCTTGATTTAACTATCGGCAATACGTTTTTGAACGTCTTACATCACAAAAACTGGAATGCGAAACATTATGGGACTAGTTTTTAACCCTTCAACATTTTTAACGTTATTACTCGATAACTTGAACTGAGGGAATTAGGAATAACCCTTAATTTTTGTAAGGGCACTAAGCTGAAGGATACCATCCTAAAATAGGTAGGTAACCTGTTACGTATGGAGTGAAGGGTAAAGAGTGATCGCTGTAGGTACGCTGTGTCCTATAGCGCCAAAGGGAAGCGAAAGGTCCTAAGCTGATGGATAAGTCAGGAAGTTGGTAACCGGTTGCGAGGTAAAGCGTTATCGGCGGCAGGTTTACTCAATACCATCCCAACATCAAAAGGGTGTGAGAGCAAGACCTGGGGGCCTATTCACTAAGCCAAAGAGACATCTCTTTCAGGTCCGACTCTCTCTTTGGGCCAAATAGATTTTTATAGTATCCATGACAGGGTTATTCAGTAACTTTTCAAAGAGAGAGTTGGCGGCCATCTTGGCATTCTCGATCTCTTTCAGAGAGACACCTAATTAGGTGTCTTCCCTCGAAAGAGAGAGTCTATTTCTCGTTTGTTTCACAGTAATCGTGTAATATCCTCCTTCATCCGTGTAATATCCTCCTTCATCCGCAACCACATCGGTACTTTTGATCGTGTATTCTTTCATTTCATAAAGGTAAGTCAATTTAAATTAAAAATATATACATAATCATTGATTCATGAGTAAAAACGTCCAAGTACGGGTTGAGGTAGGTACCTACCTACCTAAGAGGTTCATTAGGTGTAGATATAACACAAGCATTAAAAGCCCCCTAATTCGACTTTTTCTGTTTATAATATTGAGACTTCTTTCAATTTCATTTAAACTTTTATCCGATTCGTGAGTAAAAACATCCAAGTATGGATTGAGGTAGGTAGGTACCCATTGAATAGGTATTAAGAAATGCGTTCATTATTAAGGAATTGAACTCCCGGGGGCACGAACATCTCGCACTTCATGGATACTATGGCATTTTCGTGTATTAGGATCCATATCTCTTTCTCAAGGTCTCTGGAGCTATTCTGTAAAATAGACGAACCCGGAGACATTGGAAGAGACTGTCTTCCCGGGGGAGACTATCTCTGGCGGGAGATTTTCAAAATAGATAATGTCTTTCCACTGTCTATTTTAGTGAATAGGCCTCCTGTGTGCGGATAGTGACGGCAACCACCTCCCTTGCTAGGAGAAGCGAAGTAGTTATTCCAATAACGTAGGTTTTCTCGTAACCGGTTATCGCAATAACCGGTTCTTGGTCGATAACCGGTTATTCTAACTAGTTCCGTTATTCAACGCACAACGCCAATCACTAATTCATAGACTTCGTTGTCAATAACTTCAACTATTCCATATATTCCCAATCCATAATCATAATACACAGATATGGAATTTATAGTAGCTATGCGCTGTCGAATGGCGTACTGTCCAATAGTAACAATCGTGATTGGAGTTGAGATTGTATGGTACCAGAGATGACTTCTGAACAAGAAAAAGCTTGTTGCTCCGGCCCAGAAAAATCTGAACAGTGCAGAATCGGGGAGAAGGTGAGCTTTTTGAACTGCTTTTTGAGCTGGCTGAAATATTCAAAATGTTCGAGAAAACCGGTGGATGTTCAATAGTTCAAGCATGGCACATGTCTCATGACTTCCTGTCGAAATTCATCATGGAGCATAGAGATTTGTATTATTGCTTCCTCACTACCGGAGGTATAGAAGCCTTGTCACATTGCTTTGGATAGTCTCATGTAGGTGATTCCCAAGAGTAGCGTGAGACCACGATGAAGTCCCACCGTACGAGTATTGAGGTAGATAGGAAGGATATCTTCAGGTTTAAAACACAGCAGGCGAATTCTGATTACCACAAAACAGAACAAGCCAACTGGGACCAAACTGGACAATATTAGCTGGCTGAATAAGACCTGTACTACTTGTGCGTTAAAATTCTTAGTTTATAATTACTTACAGTCAGTTCTCGTACTTTATTCTTCTCATTAAGCTAAATTCTTTCATGGCGTTCGTTATCTGCATTTCTCAAGTTGAGGGGTTCTTCGTGTAAAAATAGAATCCACCCATTTAACTGTAGAAAGAACCTATTCAGCGACACTCAGTAAATACACTGCCAAGGTGATGGCACAGGAGCTTCCTCGTCACAATCAGAGTGACCCATTATAAAATAGAACAGACTCGGAAGCAAAATAACAACATTACATTACATTACATTACATTACATAACATTACATAACGTTAAATATACATATTACATAACATTACATTACATAACATAACATTACATAACATTACATGAAATATACATATTATACATAACATGACTTCCATAATACATTACGTCCATTATACATAACTAGCCTGACCGCTCGCTTCGCTCGCTATCCGAGATTCGCTGTACGCAGTATCGTGGAACCAACAAACGACGGAAAAATCCCATACCCTACCGGGTATTTGTGCCCAATTTTATCAAAATCCGTCAAGCCATTCAGGAGTTGACCATGGTCGACCATATTTCCGCTATGGTCAGGGAATTAAAAATGCGCCTACGTTCAACTTGGGAGGCTAGTCCGAAGGGTCGATCGTAGATAGAATTTCACGTAGATAAAAAATAGGGGTTACCATTTCAATTAACGAAGTTGACCATGGTCGACCATAGTTCCGCTATGGTCAGGGAATTAAAAATGCGACGTTGCACAACTTGGGAGCCTACTGGATATTCGTGCCAAATTTGGTCGATATCCGTTGAGCAATTCGGGATTCGACCATGGAGGGGCCCATGGATGCGCTATGGTCGACCGCGGGGGTAGTCCGAAGGGTCGATCGTAGATAGAATTTCACGTAGATTACGAATACGCGATAAAAAATAGGGGTTACCATTTCAATTAAACGAAGTTGACCATGGTCGACCATAGTTCCGCTATGGTCAGGGAATTAAAAATGCGACGTTGCACAACTTGGGAGCCTACTGGATATTCGTGCCAAATTTGGTCGATATCCGTCAAGCCATTCAGGAGTTGACCATGGTCGACCATAGTTCCGCTATGGTCAGGGAATTAAAAATGCGACGTTGCACAACTTGGGAGCCTACTGGATATTCGTGGCAAATTTGGTCGATATCCGTCAAGCCATTCAGGAGTTGACCATGGTCGACCATAGTTCCGCTATGGTCAGGGAATTAAAAATGCGACGTTGCACAACTTGGGAGCCTACTGGATATTCGTGCCAAATTTGGTCGATATCCGTCAAGCCATTCAGGAGTTGACCATGGTCGACCATAGTTCCGCTATGGTCAGGGAATTGAAAATGCGACGTTGCACAACTTGGGAGCCTACTGGATATTCGTGGCAAATTTGGTCGATATCCGTCGAGCCGTTTGGCCGTGATAGAAGGACAGACAGACAGACAGAGCGCATGCGCAGGGCGAACCGCTGGCTCTATCATGTTGAAATTTATATGGGACCTCAATGGGCCCTACCCGCTTAATCCCTGAGAATTACATTGAAATTGGGTGAAATCTTTGGTTACTACGGCTGTAACAAGGAAATTGAATCTATTTCATGCCAGCGCATGCGCAGAGCGCACCGAGGGTCCGATCATGCTGAAATTCATACTGGAACTCACTAGGCCTTGTCCAAACAACCCTTGAAAATTTGAGCGAAATTGAATCAAAATTGTGAAAGTTATGCGTGTTTGTTGAATTTAACGTTAGCGCATGCGCAGGGCGTACCGCTGGATCAATCATGTTGAAATTTGTATGGGACCTCAAGGGGCCTTATCCGCACCATCCCTCAAAATTTGAGCTGAATCAATTCAAAATCGTGGAAGTTATGGCTGTAACAAGGAAATGCGGACAGACTCACAGACTCACAGATTCACAGACTCACAGACTCACAGACCGACAGACACGGAACCAAATTTGTTCAGTAGGCTTTGAAACGCAAAATGCAAGTGGAAATTTTGATTTCTGAAGACAAAAATTTTTGGCTCACGAAAGTGAACACAAGGCTTCCGCTGCTTCGCAGACTCGGAAGCAAAATGTATGTAGATACAGTGTGTTAATCTTACGTCGCTGACACCGGCCAGGGTTACATTCTACGACTCAAGACAAACAAAAAGTGTCTCATAGTAATTTTTTTTAAATGGCTCATTACCTACCAGAGTTTTTTACGATTAAAGAATTTTTGTGTTTTTCGGCATTCATGTCAGTCAAATGGCCCATAACTCCTCAATTTACACTGTACAACCAAAATTGAGGACATCGTTAGAATGAACTTGAAGTTTCCTATTTCCGTAGGGCCAATTCAATTTTTAGTTTAATATTTTCAATAATGAACCTTTGGAATCGAGCGTGAAAAAAGATAAATAAATAAACTCCCTCCCCCTCCCCAACCAACAAAATTTGATGGTTTCCGTTTCAAGGTACGAAGAATCCGAAATGGAATAAGACAATTTCTGTCCGTCCACCGTATTTCGCTCTTTCCTTAATTACCATGAACGAAATTTAATGAAATTTGGTTCGTAGCAGGTCCCGCTCGGCGTTTCTGTCAGTCATCTCTAAGGGGTGAAAAATAGCAGTTGACATTTCCAGGACGCCGTTAACTTTTATTATGTTCATTATCAATTTTACTGCAGTAATTAGGGAAGAAAATGATGTTTGAATGAAGAAAAACGTGAAAAATAGCTTGTAGAAAGGAAGTCTCGACAGAGATGAGCTCATTTCGTTGAGCCGTGAAAATAGGAAGAGCTATAATGTTTATGTTCCCTTTGACTCTGTGCTTCGTTCACTGATAGCATGACGTCCATCTACTCGATAGTTACTTCGATAATAATTATCACTATTATCAGCTACATAGGAATGTACCTACGAATTAAATTTGTTCAGGAGCTCGAAAAATCACCTTTTCATCAGTCGAAATTACTCAGGGGTATCACCGTTCGATTCGTCGAGAAAAATTACGTAGAAAACTGCGTTCTTCACGTAGGTGCCTTCTACAGAAAGCATGTACCTACGCACTAAATCACTCGCGATGTGGACACCCAACAATTAGTAGGATCTACTAGAAACAGATGACCTTTTGGTTTATTATTCTGTGAATAATACACCTATGTAATCGCTCAGCAAAAATTTTTTTTACACCCCCTCAAACTTTTTTCTTTTCCGTTTCAAGGTGCGTAGATTCCAAAAATGCAATGTCCGTCCGCCGTACGCCGTCCGCCGTATCACGTGTACAGGCTTCATTTTCGGTCTAAAAAATTCGTTCTTTCGCACACATGCTCCATTTGGGCCCTAGTTGTGTCCCGAAACTTTTCAGCCCGATCGGAATATACCCAAGGGTGTTATGAGTGAAAATGTGTGTAAAAATAGGTACTTTTTGCGTTTTAGTAACATGTTGGTAACATGAGCTTTTAAGGTATAGTTTTTCATGTTTTTGGGGACGAGAAGACCGAATATGAAGTCGATTTTGACCAAAGAATAGAAAATTGAGGTTCTACCAGATGTTCAGCTCCCGAAATTGATTTTTTATGAGTCAAAAACCTGGGAAATCGTTTGAAATCACCATCAATATGTATAATAACACTGGAAAAAGTGTCAACAGGTGGATCAAGGCGATTAAATGGTACTATCAATGATCAGAGATAATTTATTTTAAAAAAAAGGAGCGTAGTTTATTCGAGTTTTGGGGGCCAAAATTGGTGGAAACCACCAGAGATAGCTATTTCAATTATTTTATATGAAAGAAACAATAAATAAACAGCCAACATCTCTGTAGGTATGTCCAATGGAATAATAAACCCATGTGACAAGGACTTTGCAGCGTTTTTTAGACCGAAAATGAAGCCTGTACACGTGATACGGCGGACGGCGTACGGCGGACGGACATTGCATTTTTGGAATCTACGCACCTTGAAACGGAAAATAAAAAATATTGAGGGGGTGTTATGAAAATTTTTTGCTGAGCGAATACATAGGTGTATTATTCACAGAATAATAAACCAAAATGAGCTTTTGAGGTATCGTTTTCCATGTTTTTGGGGACGAGAAGACCGAATATGAAGTCGATTTTGACCAAGGAGTGGAAAATTGAGGTTGTACCAGATGTTCAGCTCCCAAAATTGATTTTTTATGAGTCAAAAACCTGCGAAATCGTCTGAAATCACCATCAATTTGTATAATAACACTAGAAAAAGTGTCAACACGTGGATCAAGACGATTAAATGGTACAATCAATGATCAAAGGTAATTTGAAAAAAAATAAATAAAAAAGGAGTGTACCTAGTACCTAATTCAAGTTTTGGGGGCCAAAATTTGTAGAAACCACCAGAAATAGCTATTTCAATTATTTTACATGAAATAAACAATAAATAAACAGCCAACATCTCCGTAGGTATGTCCAATAGAAATAGAATAATAAACCCATGTGACAAGGACTTTGCAGCGTTCTGTAACTCCATCTTGGTTTATTATTTTCAATAGGTAATAAACCTTTGGAATCGAGCATGAAAAAACAATTTTTAACCCCCCCCCCCCCCCTCAAAATTTGATGGTTTACGTTTCAAGGTATGTAGAATCCGCAAATGCAATTTAAAAAACATTCTGTCTGTCCGCCGTACTTAGCACTTTTCTTACTTACCATGAACCAAAATTTTTGAAATTCGGGTTATAGGTTCCGTTCGGGGTCTAGTTGGCCCGCGAAGCTCGGCGTTACTGTCAGTATCTCTAAGGGGTTCAAAATAGGGGTTGACATGTTCAGAACGCCGTAGCTCGAAAACTTCCGATAGAAGGGTATGGTTTTTTTACGTTAGCTTTCCAATTGATAACCGTCAAAGAAGATTGCCACTTGAGATCCAAAGTTGCTGCGGATGTATTTCAGATAGTATTTTTCGATTGCTGTGAAAGTAACATTTTTTGGCCAGATAACTTTGTGGATCAGGAATCCTCCCTCGAGAACATAGAATGTATCATTAGGCTTCATGTCTTTTAATAAAACTTAATTGTCATTTCAATTACAACATCACCATTGAATGTGGTTATCATACAATCATGTCTACTACGTTCTAATAACACATTGGACGAGTTAGAAGGAAGCAAAAGGAGATGATTGTGAGATTTTGTGATTTTTCCAGAAGTTGGAAAAAATTGTCAACATTTGATGAGCTTTAGCTCGTTTGCTATCAGAGTTAGAAAGGACTTTAGGTAGTGCAAATTGTAGAAAATTTGATGCTCTTTAAAAGAGCATATGGTAAAAAAAATCCATATATGATCATATGTTTCTGATATATACTATAGAAAAAACGCTGCAAAGTCCTTGTCACATGGGGTTTATTATTCTACAGAAATGTTGGCCTGTTCATTTATTGTTTGTTTCATGTGAAATAATTGAAATAGCTATTTCTGATGGTTTCCAACAATTTTGGCCCCCAAAACACAAATTAGGTAGGTACGATCTTTTTTTTTTTTTCAAATTAACTTTGATCATTGGTAGTGCCATTTAATCGTCTTGATCCACGTGTTGACACTTTTTCTAGTGTTATTATACAAACTGATGGTGATTTTAGACGATTTCGCAGGTTTTTGACTCATACAAAATCAATTTTGGGAGCTGAACATCTGGTACAACCTCAATTTTCCACTCCTTGGCCAAAATCGACCTCATATTCGATCTTCACGTCCCCAAAAACATGGAAAACGATACGTCAAAAGCTCATGTTACCAACATGTTGCTAAAACGCAAAAAGTACCTATTTTTACACACATTTTCACTCATAACACCCCTGGGTATATTCCGATCGGGCTGAAAAGTTTCGGGACACAACTAGGGCCCAAATGGAGCATGTGTGCGAAAGAACGACTTTTTTAGACCGAAAATGAAGCCTGTACACGTGATACGGCGGACGGCGGACGGACATTGCATTTTGGTTTATTATTCTGTGAATAATACACCTATGTATACGCTCAGCAAAAAAATTTTATAACACCCCCTCAAAATTTTTTCTTTTCCGTTTCAAGGTGCGTAGATTCCAAAAATGCAATGTCCGTCCGCCGTCCGCCGTATCACGTGTACAGGCTTCATTTTCGGTCTAAAAAAGTCATTCTTTCGCACACATGCTCCATTTGGGCCCTAGTTGTGTCCCGAAACTTTTCAGCCCGATCGGAATATACCCAGGGGTGTTATGAGTGAAAATGTGTGTAAAAATAGATACTTTTTGCGTTTTAACAACATGTTAGTAACATGAGCTTTTGAGGTATCTTTTTCCATGTTTTTGAGGACGAGAAGACCGAATTTGAAGTCGATTTTGACCAAAGACGCGGAAATTGAGGTTTTACCAAAGGTTCAGCTCCCAAAATTGGTTTTTTATGAGTCAAAAACCTGGAAAACTGTCTGAAATCACCATCAATGTGTACAATAACATTGGAAAAAGTGTAAACAGGTGAATCAAGACCATTAAATGCCACTACCAATGATCAAAGATGATCTTTAAAAAAAAAGCGTACCTATTTCATGTTTTGGGGGCCAAAATTGGTGGAAATCATCAGAAATAGCTATTTCAATTATTTTATATGAAAGAAACAATACATTTAACAGCCAACAAAAATCTCTAGAACTCCAATAGAATAATAAACCCATGTGACAAGGACTTTGCAGCGTTTTTTGAATCTACGCACCTTGAAACGGGAAAGAAAAAATTTTGAGGGGGTGTTATAAAAATTTTTTGCTGAGCGATTACATAGGTGTATTATTCAGAGAATAATAAACCAAAACCGAAGAAAGTCCGAAAATGTCGTGGGTTTTTGGCTTCCCAGATTTGCCCCATCAAATATTTTGGTGGGAAACCGTAGGCTGCTCTTATTAAGACCCCAATGGACCGTTTAAGACAATAAAATAAAATTGAATATTTGTTTGGTCGGGGCCGATTTTAGTGACAATTTGATTGGGGTAAAAGTACTTCATGAATTAAAAAAAAATGTCTACCTATTCCTCTATTTAGTTGTTCCAGAGCTCATCATAATCAGGCGCCGTTTACGCGTTGAATAGATAATAGTTATTGCTATCTCTAATCCATCAGTACATTTTGCTTCCGAGCCTTCCAAGGTAACGAATGCTTTGTTTTCACTTTTTAGAGGAAACAAGAAAGTTGTACATCCAAAATTTGTCTTGAGCTATACAATTTTTTGAGACCACCCGGAGCATTGTACGTCCAGCCGTTCGTGTGCACCAAAAAGCTTCGTCAACACGATCGTGAATCAAACGGTATAAATCCGGCCCGGATATCATCACTAGGGAGCACCTGATTATAATCAAGGATGGCTGTATGAAGTCGAGTTGTTTGTTCTGTGATATTATTTCAAACGTTGAAGTATTATAGATGGGTATAAATTATTACACAATGGTAAATTATTACACAACGGCAAATTATTACACAACGGTAAATTATTACATAACGGTAAATTAATACACAACGGTAAATTGTTGCACAACGGTTCATCTACCAAGAAGTGCCTGGATTTTGTTGATCGGTACTTTTGCATCTTGAACAACCGTTGGAGTATTATTGATGGGCAAGTTATTACACAACGGTTCATTATACTTGACCACGAGGGTAGGTACTGACCACAGAAAACAGTGATCTACGCAGAAGGGGCATCTATTTCACACCACATCAACAATTTTCCTTCAGAACTTCATTGTTTGCGTTTCTTTTTGCCGTTTTAGTTACCGTTTGTCATCGGCTGTATTATTTTAGCAACATCTAACTCGTGTTTTCGTTAGGTACCTAGTAACGAGTACGGGGGGATAATATGTATAGAGTAATACATATTACCTATATCATATAGACGGGTTAACTATACAGAGAGCTGTGATCTGTAACAGAAGGGTATTCTGTACAAAATAATAACCGTTGTGCAGGGATTTGCAACGTTTTCATTCCAGCGTAAACCATCACATTTTGAGGGGGGGTTAGAATTTTTTTTTTTTTCATGCTCGATTCCAAAGGTTCATTATTGAAAATAATAAACCAAAATGACAGACATTTCGGATTTTGTTTACAGGTACTTCTGCAACTTGAACAAACGTTGAAGTATTATTGGATAAATTATTACACAACGGTTTACTATACTATATATATATGCAGAAGAGGCATCTATTCAGGAATTATTCCCGGGCGGCTCCAGTACTCCATTTAGGGCTTTCCTGGGGGGAGCTCGAGGGTATTGACCACAGAAAACAGTGATCTACGCAGAAGGGGCATCTATACAGGTAAATAATAAACCGTTGTGTAATAATTTGCAACGTTTTTATTCTTTGAATGTACCTAAATTATAACTGTTTGTTACAGACCCCTTTTAGTGAAATGGTCCCAACCCATTTGTTGTGCGACGACATTCAAGTTCAGAGTAAGCCCACATTTCTGGGGAAAAGCTCCGTTCACCCATTTGAACCATTCGACTCCGACCCCACATTATTTCCGTCGCAGTTCCTTTCCCTGTAGGTTCGACCCACCACATAATAAACAAAATGTTTTATTGAAACCAAGATTCAAGAAGTCAACTAAGGGGGTGTGCGCATGGGTCGCAAAAGCTGTTTATATTGATTTTTAATAAAACTAGATTCCATTGTGAGAACTTTGACATCAACCGCACTGTCCTACGAATGCAGTTCTTTTCCTATGATTTTTAACAGTTTCTAGAAGTTCAGAAGTCACAGCAGGCGAGGGGAGTGCAATGACTTCAGAACTTCTGGAAACTGTTAAAAATCATAGGAAAAGAACTAAATTCGTAGGACACTGCGGTTGGTGTCAAAATTCTCAGGATGGAATCTGCTTTCATCTAAAAATATAATAAAAGGGTTAGTTGCGCATACCCCATTTTAGACCTAAATAACCCGTCGTTTCGAAAACGAATAATTCGTCTTGAACAGACTTGATCCTCTTATTGCTTCCGAGTCTGCGAAGCAGCGGAAGCCTTGTGTTCACTTTCGTGAGCCAAAAAATTTTTGTCTTCAGAAATCAAAATTTCCACTTGCATTTTGCGTTTCAAAGCCTACTGAACAAATTTGGTTCCGTGTCTGTCGGTCTGTGAGTCTGTGAGTCTGTGAGTCTGTGAGTCTGTGAATCTGTGAGTCTGTGAGTCTGTCCGCATTTCCTTGTTACAGCCATAACTTCCACGATTTTGAATTGATTCAGCTCAAATTTTGAGGGATGGTGCGGATAAGGCCCCTTGAGGTCCCATACAAATTTAAACATGATTGATCCAGTGGTACGCCCTGCGCATGCGCTAACGTTAAATTCAACAAACACGCATAACATTCACAATTTTGATTCAATTTCGCTCAAATTTTCAAGGGTTGTTTGGACAAGGCCTAGTGAGTTCCAGTATGAATTTCAGCATGATCGGACCCTCGGTGCGCTCTGCGCATGCGCTGGCGTGAAATAGATTCAATTTCCTTGTTACAGCCGTAGTAACCAAAGATTTCACCCAATTTCAATGTAATTCTCAGGGATTAAGCGGGTAGGGCCCATTGAGGTCCCATATAAATTTCAACATGATAGAGCCAGCGGTTCGCCCTGCGCATGCGCTCTGTCTGTCTGTCTGTCCTTCTATGCACGGCCAAACGGCTCGACGGATATCGACCAAATTTGGCACGAATATCCAGTAGGCTCCCAAGTTGTGCAACGTCGCATTTTTAATTCCCTGACCATAGCGGAACTATGGTCGACCATGGTCAACTTCGTTAATTGAAATGGTAACCCCTATTTTTTATCGCGTATTCGTAATCTACGTGAAATTCTATCTACGATCGACTCTTCGGACTACCCCCGCGGTCGACCATAGCGCATCCATGGGCCCCTCCATGGTCGAATCCCGAATTGCTCAACGGATATCGACCAAATTTGGCACGAATATCCAGTAGGCTCCCAAGTTGTGCGACGTCACATTTTTAATTCCCTGACCATAGCGGAACTATGGTCGACCATGGTCAACTCCTGAATGGCTTGACGGATATCGACCAAATTTGGCACGAATATCCAGTAGGCTCCCAAGTTGTGCGACGTCATATTTTTAATTCCCTGACCATAGCGGAACTATGGTCGACCATGGTCAACTCCTGAATGGCTTGACGGATATCGACCAAATTTGGCACGAATATCCAGTAGGCTCCCAAGTTGTGCAACGTCGCATTTTTAATTCCCTCACCATAGCGGAACTATGGTCGACCATGGTCAACTCCTGAATGGCTTGACGGATATCGACCAAATTTGGCACGAATATCCAGTAGGCTCCCAAGTTGTGCAACGTCGCATTTTTAATTCCCTCACCATAGCGGAACTATGGTCGACCATGGTCAACTCCTGAATGGCTTGACGGATATCGACCAAATTTGGCACGAATATCCAGTAGGCTCCCAAGTTGTGCAACGTCGCATTTTTAATTCCCTCACCATAGCGGAACTATGGTCGACCATGGTCAACTCCTGAATGGCTTGACGGATTTTGATAAAATTGGGCACAAATACCCGGTAGGGTATGGGATTTTTCCGTCGTTTGTTGGTTCCACGATACTGCGTACAGCGAATCTCGGATAGCGAGCGAAGCGAGCGGTCAGGCTAGTTATGTATAATGGACGTAATGTATTATGGAAGTCATGTTATGTATAATATGTATAATATGTATATTTCATGTAATGTTATGTAATGTTATGTTATGTAATGTAATGTTATGTAATATGTATATTTAACGTTATGTAATGTTATGTAATGTAATGTAATGTTATGTTATTTTGCTTCCGAGTCTGTTCTATTTTATAATGGGTCACTCTGATTGTGACGAGGAAGCTCCTGTGCCATCACCTTGGCAGTGTATTTTTGTTTCATTTGAAGAAAAATGAAAGTTCAGACAATATTCAGGACGGAATTTTTCCGCATAGATTGTTCAAACTAGCTGATATATTTTACTTCCTCACTACCGAAGGTAGGGAAGCCTTGGATTCGTGATTGAGTGAAAAAAAAATGTATGTCCTCCAAAATGAAAATTGCCACTACCATTTTGCGTTTCAGACATTGAGGAACATTTTTGGTTCCGTGTCTGTCTGTCTGTCTGTCTAATTCCTTGTAACTCCCATAACTACCTGAAAAAATTGTTGAAATGGGCTGAAATTTGGAGGGTAGGTGCGGGTTGGATCGCTTGTACTGTAACTTTCGTCAGCGCATGCGCAAAAGTGAAATAATTGGAACGCCCATAACTGCCCTAAACATCGTTGAAATGAGTTCAAACTTGGTGGGTCGATCGGGAATAATGCTTTGATCGTTCCAAATGAATTTCATTGAAATCGTAATGTAACTGTCGTCTGCGCATGCGCGAACATGTAATTTTGACCATTTCCTTGTAACGCATCTAACTACGCGAAAAATAGTCGTGCAAAGCTGACATTTTGAAGGTACACGCGGGTTGGATCGCAGACGGTCCCGTTTCCAAATCATGGAACTCGTTTTGTCTGCGCATGCGCAAACGTGAAATACTTTAAACGCCTATAACTACCTTAAATATCATTGAAATGAGTACAGATTTGGAGGGTCGATCAGATATAATACTTTGATAGTTCCATAGGAACTTCATTGAAATCGTAATGTAACTGTCGTCTGCGCATGCGCGAACATGAAATGTTGACCATTTCCTTGTAACGCTTCTAACAACGCGATAAATAGTCGTAGAGAGCTGAAATTTTGAGGGTAGACGCGGGTTCGATCGCAGATCGTCTTTACCAAAACGAACCTACCGTACTACTCTATACGTTCATGTGATTCAAGTGGAGAAGCTATAGTGCCTGCTCGAATTGGCAGACGTTTTTTGTAAAGTTGTTGAGAATCTTACATAGGTATATAATTATATATATATAATATCGCCTTTGTTCTATCGCTCTTCCCCTTCCTGAAGGAGAAACAACTGATACCTGTAACATTAATTTATTGGTACCTAAATTAATCTTACGTAGATGTACTTCCTACATTTTGATGCACCTCGGGTTTTAGTCAAAAATAATCTCTTTAGTGCAGCTGTCTGGAAAGGGTTCCGTTTCACCTGAGGACGGATAAAGTGATTTATTCCAAGCCGAAATCACCGAAAGCGCTAATCCCTTTTGGCTCTGAAGTCCGTTACTGCTCTATTGAAGATGGCCCCGAAGAAGCGATCCCAGTTCCAAATAAAGAGTGTTGCGATCTCTTGGGAATTCATCCAAAAGCTGAAACAAGTCCCAGTGAGTCAGCTTGCTAATCATAGTCATGCAGAATCGTACTAATGCATCGTACCTATGCATAATAATGTATGATGGCTACCTAATATTAATGCACACACGATATTTCTTTGCGATTCTTATATTTTGGTTTGTTGTTTACAATATTAAACTGGCCATATTCTATCAATCTATATTTGAACTCTTGATGCTATAAATGATTTATATTCATCGAACCTGTAGCCTATCAACTTAATGAGAAATCTATGACCGGAATGCATTACCTAGAATTGAATGATGGTTACGACAAATATGAAACCCAGTTATACCAAGACTAGGTAGGTACCTACTGCTGATTCTAAAGCTAGGTTCACATGAGACGCAATTCCGGACGGTAGCCCGGCACGGCTATGCGTTCTGCAATGCTATTGGCCAACGCAAAGTGGATTATTGCAACGCAGTGCCTTGGATACTATATCAAAATCTCCAGATATTTTCCGCTGTCGGATGCGTTGCCGGATCTGCGCGGAGGTTACTGCGCACACCTCTCTTGTTTGGTTGTTCAGCCATATTGAAATTCGACATTTATGTTGTTGATATTGCGGTTTCGAGTTCGAGCAATTCTTTGTTTTTTGCGATTGCATTTTGTTATGACTCCGCTGCCATGTGAACGCCTCTGCGGCAAAAATTCCGGCAAATGCGTTGCCGTGCCGGATTGCCGTCCGGAATTGCGTCTCCATGTGAACCTAGCTTAACTATATAGGCTTGTGGGCTCTTGTGAGAGTCCTGTTGATAATACGATAAAAGAGAGTTTTCGCAAAGGTTTGGCTACTAGCCCGTTGACAGGCTAGGCCTACGTACGAAGGAAAGTGAGATCTGCGCGTGCGCACGTTTGGGTGGAAACGACATAACTTAAGCTAGGTTCACATGGAGACGCAATTCCGGACGGCAGTCTGGCACGGCTAGATGCGTTCTGCAATTCTATTGGCCAACGCAAAATGGATTATTGCAATGCAGTGCCTTGGATACTATATCAAATTCTCCAGATATTTTCCGCTGTCGGATCCGTTGCCGTATCTGCGCAGAGGTTACTGCGCACACCTCTCTTGTTTGGTTGTTCAGCCATATTGAAATTCGACGACATGTGTGGTTGATTTTGTGGTTTCGAGTTCGAGCAACTGTTTGTTTTTTGCGATTGCGTTTTGTTATGATTCCACTGCCATATGAACGCCTCTGCGGCAAAAATTCAGGCAAATGCGTTGCCGTGCCGGATTGCAGTCAGGAATTGCGTCTCCATGTGAACCTAGCTTTAGCTCGTCAACGTTAGATGTCTACGTAAACGACCTAGCACTAGGTCGTAGGGGCCGTTTCCCATACTAACCTTCCACCAAGGAAACCTCATCGCATGGATTGCCTTCTTCCATGGCATGTGTTGTGTGGGTGTACCTACCTGATAGCTTGCATCTTTTTTCTCTCGATTTTCGGTTTTCTGCTGTATAAAAACCCTACATATCTATATTTTTTTGGAAACAGTATTAGGAAATGTTTTTGTGATCCTTTAGGACAGGAAAATCTTAATTAATTCTACCTGGCCAATTTCTCTAGGTCTATGGACAACCTTACAGTTTTTTGGCTAATAATGTCTACCAATTAGCCACTAATTTTTGCCAAATAACTTTAATTAGCCAAACCTTTAGTTTTTTGGCGACCCTACATTATTTTCTATTTGAAAATAGTAATAGGAAATGTTTCTGTGATCCTTTAAGACTGGAAAGTCTTAATTAATTGTACCTGGCTAGTTTATGAACAACCGTACAATTGTACTAGCAAAGATGAAAACTAAAAACGGCTTTTTAAACTGAAATCTTCAAGTGATGAGAACAGTTCAACGTTAACGTTAGTGTCACCCATCGAATCAGCTTAGATCGTTCAATGACCTAACTTCCACGACCTTAGACCGTTTCACGATCTAAGAGGTTAGCATCCGGTTTTTTGCTTCCGAGTCTGCGAAGCAGCGGAAGCCTTGTGTTCACTTTCGTGAGCCAAAAAATTTTTGTCTCCAGAAATCAAAATTTCCACTTGCATTTTGCGTTTCAAAACCTACTGAACAAATTTGGTTCCGTGTCTGTCGGTCTGTGAGTCTGTGAGTCTGTGAGTCTGTGAATCTGTGAGTCTGTGAGTCTGTCCGCATTTCCTTGTTACAGCCATAACTTCCACGATTTTGAATTGATTCAGCTCAAATTTTGAGGGATGGTGCGGATAAGGCCCCTTGAGGTCCCATACAAATTTCAACATGATTGATCCAGCGGTACGCCCTGCGCATGCGCTAACGTTAAATTCAACAAACACGCATAACTTTCACAATTTTGATTCAATTTCGCTCAAATTTTCAAGGGTTGTTTGGACAAGGCCTAGTGAGTTCCAGTATGAATTTCAGCATGATCGGACCCTCGGTGCGCTCTGCGCATGCGCTGGCGTGAAATAGATTCAATTTCCTTGTTACAGCCGTAGTAACCAAAGATTTCACCCAATTTCAATGTAATTCTCAGGGATTAAGCGGGTAGGGCCCATTGAGGTCCCATATAAATTTCAACATGATAGAGCCAGCGGTTCGCCCTGCGCATGCGCTCTGTCTGTCTGTCTGTCCTTCTATGCACGGCCAAACGGCTCGACGGATATCGACCAAATTTGGCACGAATATCCAGTAGGCTCCCAAGTTGTGCAACGTCGCATTTTCAATTCCCTGACCATAGCGGAACTATGGTCGACCATGGTCAACTCCTGAATGGCTTGACGGATATCGACCAAATTTGGCACGAGTATCCAGTAGGCTCCCAAGTTGTGCAACGTCGCATTTTTAATTCCCTGACCATAGCGGAACTATGGTCGACCATGGTCAACTTCGTTAATTGAAATGGTAACCCCTATTTTTTATCGCGTATTCGTAATCTACGTGAAATTCTATCTACGATCGACCCTTCGGACTACCCCCGAGGTCGACCATAGCGCATCCATGGGCCCCTCCATGGTCGAATCCCGAATTGCTCAACGGATATCGACCAAATTTGGCACGAATATCCAGTAGGCTCCCAAGTTGTGCAACGTCGCATTTTTAATTCCCTGAACATAGCGGAACTATGGTCGACCATGGTCAACTTCGTTAATTGAAATGGTAACCCCTATTTTTTATCGCGTATTCGTAATCTACGTGAAATTCTATCTACGATCGACCCTTCGGACTACCCCCGCGGTCGACCATAGCGCATCCATGGGCCCCTCCATGGTCGAATCCCGAATTGCTCAACGGATATCGACCAAATTTGGCACGAATATCCAGTAGGCTCCCAAGTTGTGCAACGTCGCATTTTTAATTCCCTGACCATAGCGGAACTATGGTCGACCATGGTCAACTCCTGAATGGCTTGACGGATATCGACCAAATTTGGCACGAGTATCCAGTAGGCTCCCAAGTTGTGCAACGTCGCATTTTTAATTCCCTGACCATAGCGGAACTATGGTCGACCATGGTCAACTTCGTTAATTGAAATGGTAACCCCTATTTTTTATCGCGTATTCGTAATTTACGTGAAATTCTATCTACGATCGACCCTTCGGACTACCCCCGCGGTCGACCTTAGCGCATCCATGGGCCCCTCCATGGTCGAATCCCGAATTGCTAAACGGATATCGACCAAATTTGGCACCAATATCCGGTAGCCTCCCAAGTTGAACGTAGGCGCATTTTTAATTCCCTGACCATAGCGGAAATATGGTCGACCATGGTCAACTCCTGAATGGCTTGACGGATTTTGATAAAATTGGACACAAATACCCGGTAGGGTATGGGATTTTTCCGTCGTTTGTTGGTTCCACGATACTGCGTACAGCGAATCTCGGATAGCGAGCGAAGCGAGCGGTCAGGCTAGTTATGTATAATGGACGTAATGTATTATGGAAGTCATGTTATGTATAATATGTATATTTCATGTAATGTTATGTAATGTTATGTTATGTTATGTAATATGTATATTTAACGTTATGTAATGTAATGTAATGTTATGTTATTTTGCTTCCGAGTCTGTTCTATTTTATAATGGGTCGCTCTGATTGTGACGAGGAAGCTCCTGTGCCATCACCTTGGCAGTGTATTTTCCCCTTAGATCGTTAGCCCAGAGATCCTTAGTCCGTCAACGACCTAGTGGCCAAACTTTTGCGAAAATTCTCTAAAATGACGAGCGATGTCTGAGAGATTTTGATGAAGCCCATGAACATTGCTAAAATTTGTACTGATTGTGAGTACATTTTTCATTTGTTCCAGAAGCCCCTGAGATCGAATGCAGGCTTACTGGAGACACGAAAGTGGAAATACCGAGTAAACATTGCATTAATCTCTAACTCGTCTAGTTAGGACGAGCCAGTAACTTGGATGTTCATAATTTTCTGCGTGAAATTGTTTATTTCTTTAAACCGGAAGAGCGCTATGTAGGTACGACTGTGTCATAATGCGCCTAGGAGCTCAAGATGCTTATAACTGTCCCTTGTAATTTGTTGCTCCAAGCAGGAGCATGGAGTAAAGAAAGTAGATCTTAGGTATTTGTGCCACACGAATCCATCAGAAGTAGGTAGAAGACTGTGACTGACTGGTGATGATGAACGACAACCATTGTCTCCTAATGAGCGGCCGATGAGCGACTTACCACCATCATCATCGTCATCATGATCACAATCATGGGCTTCACGTTGATACCAGTTGTTGATTGGTAGTAAGCTAAGTAAAATAGGCTCTGCTGAATACCAAGTGTCTTAGTATTACAAACAAACGATTAAAAAATGGCTATAGCGATCGATCTTCCAGTAAATCAATTTCAGCTGGAATAGTATAGGTGGCTAGGATGCATTAGGATTGCACTTTAGGAAACAATTCTTATATCTACCAACGCCGCGGCCAAGGACGTGTTCCACGATTTGTGACTTAAAAATGTACCTAAACGCCTAGGCTATTGATGACTGAAAGGAATAAGTCGACCAGTTCATATGGTAAATGGAATCAGAAAAAGGAATCAGGAAAATTTCTATCTGTCCAGCATTTTCCTTGGTTACCATGAACCAAAATGTATGAAATTTGGGTTGTAGGTCCCATTATTTGGGGTCTAGCTGGTCCTTGATCTCAGCGTTACGTACTATCAGTCGTCTCTACGGGGTGACAAATAGGGATTGACATTTTCAAATCGCCGTTGCTCTAAGACTTTCAAAGAAAGGTAGGTATGGCTCCCAACGTTTCTCAATGGTCGCAACGGCCATTGACAGACAACGGGAGAGGTGGAGGCACCTATATATACCACCCGGCTCTTCATCCGACCGACCACTCTCCGACTTGCGACTTCTCTCTCTCACTCTCTCTCTCCTACCCTTCCTCGCACCTCCTGTGGTGATAACCGCGGGGTATTCCCTTCTCTAATACTCACTGTGGTGATAAATGAGGGGTATTAGCCTCCTTCTTCACGGCCTCTGCTGTGGTGATAACCGCGGGGTGCTAGCCTCCTCCTTCCCGCCGTCTGCTGTGTTGATAAACTGCGGGGCGTTAGTCCTCCGTCATCCTACCCAAACCAACCCTACCCTATCGCCACAATGGTTATTTCGCAATTTTTGGGTAGGTACCTTTTTACCTATTAATTTGTTGATAAATACATAGGTAGTTTGTTTTTCATGGCCAAACGAATCATCCAAATTAGGTGAAAATTTGGAAATACATCGAGGGTCCTACTTAGGTTCAATGTTGGTGAGGGGGGGAGGGGGTTGTGTTACAGGAAATAGTGGCGGTGGAAAAATGCATGGGTACCTATTTATGTAACTGTAATTATGGAACGTCAGGGAGCTTAGTACTTCGAATCTGGCATTTCTGTCGCGTCTGTGTGCGTGCCTTAGGAGTTAGGTAGATCCATCACAAAAAACGACCCTACAGTAGGTACGGGAAAATAATAAAGCGTTGTGTAATAACTTGCAGCATACAGGGGTAAATTATAATAAAAGAGGAAGTGATGTGACAAAAATAAGTTTCTTACTCAGATAATAATATTATATATGTTCTTCTGTCCTCCTGCCCGTCCTCAGGTTCTCATTATATTGAGGTTCGCACTATATTCTGAATTGACTGATGCAATTTGATTTAAACTGTTGAATAACTTCTAGGCGTTGGAATAAGACTGACACCAGAGGGTGCTGGTGACTGGACGAGGTTCGACCTGATGAGCGACGTTCCGGACAGTGATGACGACAACACGCCATTCGGCCCTGTCCCGTCCGTAAAAGGAAGGCAGGAAGCCATCGCTGACGATGAGGCGAGTGATGATGAAGATGTGGATGTTAAGTGCAAGTGCGACTATCCATTCTGCAGGACGTGTAAACAAATAGACGATTCGTCCGAATCCTCTGAAGGTTTGCAACTTCGAGTATTAGAGCATAATCACTAGGTACTTACCTATTGATTATTACTGATCCTATGGATTATTACTGATCCTATGGATTATTACTGATCAAATGGATGATTACTGATCATATAGATTATTACTGATCCTATGGATTATTACTGATCCTATGGATTATTACTGACCCTATGGAATATTACTGACCCTATGGAATATTACTGACCCTATGGATTAATACTGATCCTATGGATTATTACTGATCCTATGGAGTATTACTGATCCTATGGAGTATTACTGACCCTATGGAGTATTACTGATCCTATGGATTATTACTGATCATATGGATTATTACTGATCCTATGGAGTATTACTGATCCTATGGAGTATTACTGATCCTATGGATTATTACTGATTCTATGGATTATTACTGATCCTATGGATTATTACTGATTTGTATTAAAAAAATTGTATTGTTTGAATAGTAAGTTTTATGTCAGAGCCAGTGGTTTATACGCGCGAGGTTCAAAACACCCAGATATCTAAGCTTCCGTCCTGACACTTGCAAAATCTGGCATCTGTGGGCTTCCCTCCCTAAATTCTTATTAGGTACCTACGAGTCTCAATAGAATATGGAAAACTGAGTTAGTCGCAGTAAAGCTTACTGGAATCTCCGAGGTTCTTGGACCTCTGAGCAGACAGGTAGTAGTAGTTGGTGATGCGTGTCACCCAACCATCTTCTCCATTCAGGAGGGTTGGGGGATAGAGATGACATGAGCTCCTCCAGTCAGACTCGAGAAAAGCACCGATTTAACAACCTCGTGGATCTAGGTTATCCACTGCCAACACAGGAGTCTCAACGGCTGACATCTCAACGAGCATGAACTGTTTCATATGGTTACTGTGAACAGACTCTCTGATATTAGGTGACATCATAATGTATATTCTTAGTTACTACGTACATAATAGGCTAGTCAAATTAGGACTTTAAATGGAATTGATTCGGACAAAGCTGGAAATCCTTTTAATGTCTTTAACTGGTTCTAAGTACGGGGTAATCTGAGTTTGCTCATTCACAGGAGGTAAGCTTCAACTTTTGGCAACCCAAAAACCTCGAAATTTTGGCACTATTCAGTATCGGTGAAGTTTGCTGAAATATTGATTTTTTCTGAGGTTTAGCAAAAAATTGAAGAGTGCGAAAATTTCGAGGTTTTTGGGCTCACAAAACTTCAGCTCACGTCCTGCAGACTATTTAAGACCAACTAAAAACATTAAAACGATTTCTAGTTTTGTCCGAATTACATAATTCCATCTAACGTTTCGGGATCTAATTTGACTGGCCTATACATACCCGTACTGTCTAACTGCAAGTTAATTCATTATTTTCGTGAAGCTGTGATAATTGAGAAAACCGTCAGTTATGATGACGAAATACTGGAAGCTGCAGACAGCGAAATGTGGCTGAACCCCGTTCCTCGCCGCAAAGTCCTTCAGTTCGCTAACATCGAGCAAAGAGAAAAGTACAAAGCTGGTGAGATAGAAACGTTCAAATAATATAAATTAATCCAACACCTCAATCAATCAAATCATTTTTCTCAATATCCATTTTTCATACATTGTAGCAACGCTCATCCACACACGTAAGTATGCATTTGTCAGCCTGTATACGTCATGTAGGATATCGATAGCGCCCTTCGAAAATACGGTACCGGTACAGTATGCTATCTACCGCCGCACAGTGGGGAAAAACCCCCGGTTTTTGGGGAAAACCCCTTATTGTTTGAATCTTTGGTGGTTTGATATGATTCTATAAATATTTTTTCGTGCTGAATCGAAATATTTGGTCCATTTGGTAATTAGGATTGATTGAAATTAGTTACAGGCAAGTTAATTCTCAAAATACTGTGCAATAATACATCTTTGGTTTATTATTCATTCATAAACCATTGTGTTTTCCCTTGTACCGATTCCCATGCATTGCCGCATCACCTTGGTTCCGAGTCAAATCATATAAAAAATGGTAATAAAATAACAAAAAAACAGAATTTATATACCTAATATTTATTTGCAACAAGTAGGGTACCAACGTTGAGATTCGTATTATTAGCAAGGTATTTTTTCCGCGCTGTAAGGCTCAACGGTTGCTCAGAAAAGGTTAGAAGGATGAAAATAGCGGAACGTTCATTAACAAAAGACAAAAAAAAAGTTGTAATATGATTATTTAAAAAAAGGTTACAACTGAGTTATTAGCAGTTGAATTACTTAATTAGGTAAGCGTAGATCTGTTGAAAATCAATTGAGAAAAGGACGCAAATGGGTAATAAAAGGATCCGATGACATTGTTTTTATAGCACTGTAAAGGAGCTAGGTACGTAGTGCACCTATCAGTAGTCGCAAGAAAATTGAAATGAACTCACGATGTAGGTACCTGTACGGTAAACCAACAAATACCGTGGTAGCTGTACTGAACGATCCCACTACCACACTCAGGACGACAAGTTGGAATGTGAACGGTGAACACATACGACCGTAAACGGCGACCAAATTTGCAGAATACCTTCTTTAACATGTTAACTATAACGTAAATATACTCCGGGAGCGGCGCTCAGTGGAGCTTTTTTTGCCAGTCCAATATTTGTGAGATAACATGATTCATTAGCTTATATTTTAGGAAAACTCTGCAGAAAACCCGTAACATTTATTTTTATTTCAAAATAATTTATAATTTTAAGATCTGTTATAAGTATTGTTTGAACAAACAAAGCATCAGCCGATTTTTCAAATCGTTATTTTGGAGGAAAAAAAATCGGAAACTTTTCATTAGAAAAAGCGAGATTTCCTACTGAAATCACGAAAATCCGTGTTTCAATGAGTTTTACATGACTAAATATTATTTAAAATTAAAAGGGCTTCAGATCTTGAATGTGAAGGTATTTGAGAATGTAAAACAATCAATTTTGGACCAATCGGAGACAACCAATTTTGGGGATTTTTTCCCCTCATTTCCCCACTTTGTGCCGGCCGGGCGGCTGTCTAGGGGAGACCGGGGCAACATGAACCAGGAGCAAGACGAATCACGAAGACGAATGCCATTTTGAGTATTTGAAAAGAGGGAAATTTGATTTCTCCCTCATTGTGGGGTTGGCAACACTGGAGCTTCCTTCTAAAGTAGGGGCAAGCAGCAGTTCACCAGTTGCCATTGGGATGGAAAGGTTTTGGAACCTCGAAGGGGGTTATCCATTTTCTCCTTGGCTCTTCTTCATTTTCACACTTGTTCAGTTTCAAAATCAGCATTTTCGGTGATGATGAACCATGAATCATATTGCACTTATCGTTTTTTGGTCTACTATTTTCGAGATGATGTTATCCCCACATTTCCAGAAACATAGCATTAGGGGCAAGATGAACCACTCAATTTGGGGCAAGATGACCCAAAGCAATGATGGTTCATCTTGCCCCATACCTACTGTGGTTCTTCTTGCCCCAAAGTACTGTATCGGGATTTTCCATTGGTAGCACCCTTTAATTTCATTTTTAAGAGAGAGATGATTTCTACTTCATCTCGATAGAATAGTTTTGTTTATTAGTGATTTTATTCTTAGATGTTTTGTATCGTCATTCTTTAAATGTGAACCAACCAAAATTCAATTGATACCTTTTTCTACCTCAAAATTTTCTAGTTCTTTCTACGTGGGTTCCTTTGTAATGACAGATGATTCTTGCTATTTTATTGAATGATATGTAATACATATATACCTACCTAATTACTTAAAGATCTCTAAACCTGAGAGAGAAAAAACTGTCTAGTTAGGTACCTAGTTGTGTAATGTTAAGTACCTACCTACGTTTTTTACTATTGACTAAATGTGATTTTTAAAAGCTGTGATTTACAAATTCGTTTTTTATACGAAAATAAAATATTTTGTACAACACTCAATTATTGTTGATTCATCTTGCCCCAGGTGTGGTGCATTTTGCCCCGGACCCGGGGCAAAATGAGCCATGTCACAAAAAATTATTGATCTGAAATAAGTACCTCTTCAATGGCGTTTTCGGAAAATTACTGAATGGATAGTGTAGGTGATTAGTTGTAGTTGAAGATGCCATGCTTGGTAAGAGTATCAAATCAATTCATATGACCAAAAACTCAATTTGAACAATTTTTGATTCGTCTTGCCCCGGTCTCCCCTAACTACCAAACCCGATGTGCCTACCGCTGCTTCGCGGTGGCTCATATGTGCTGTCTACCCACATCGTTGTCGTATCTTATCATTCGCAAGCTAAACAGACGTTCTGTTTGTGACCTTAAATCCTCTCATAACAACTGATCAATGTTCGAGATCGTTAAATGTAAGAAAAGTTAGGTACCTATGTCATAAAAATTAACGGTGTGGGTAGCCTTCTGGAGTAGAAAATGGGAGAGGAACGGTGGAGCTCTCTGTCCATCCACAAAAAAACCTATCGATGCATTCTACGATGACATGAAGAACACGAAACTCGAATTTGAAAACCATCGGAGAACTTCAATTTGGCGTGAAATTTTACATGTAAGCAATTTTAATGGAGTAGATCACCTGACTAGTCGATAGATATAGCATATTGGAACATCCGAAAGTCTGCAGATACCTACTTACCCCACGGATCGCCGGTAGATAGCATACTGGATCAGTATGTACCGAGAATACAGACAAATTCATCGTGTAGTTTCATAAACACAATTCATAATAAATCAGTTTTTTTAAATCTTTCTAGAATTGCTTGGAAAAATGAAGGATAATGCTCTGAACTTGCCAAGGTCCGAATGGGCGAACCGTCTCTCTGGTTTGTGATTTTATCATCTCCACCGTTCTTTTATGATATTGTTGCACTTTACGTATCTCCCACTAGGTATTTAGTTTAAATTTAATATAGTTTGTTTTTGTACACTAACAAAGGAAGTCTTAGTGAGGTCGATAATGGAATCATTTCATGCTAATATAATTAAACAACATTTTAGAAACCCCAGACTTCAAAAAAGCTGTGGGAGATATAAAACTAAAAACGCTGCAAAGTCCTTGTCACGTGGGTTTATTATTCTACTGGACATACCTACGGAAATGTTGGCTGTTCATTTATTGTTTCTTTCATGTGCAATAATTGAAACAGCTATTTCTGATGGTTTCCACCAATTTTGGCCCCCAAAAACCCGAATTAAGCAGGGTTCACATCCATCCGGAAAGCTATCCGGAACGTGCGTACGAGCAGCTGATTGGTTGGGCATCAGCTGGGGAGGGGGGAATATTCTTTCCGGAGAAGCACTTTTGAAGCGAACTGTACGCATCTGATTTTTCAGATATTTTCCGCTCCGCATCTGCGCAGTTCACTACTGCGCATACAGAATGGCGTCGGCAACCGAAACAGCTGTGGGAGGAAGCGCGGGAAACGAGTTGTCAGCCAAAATTCCGGATGGTTATGAACGCCTTCCCAACTTCCGCGATTCCCCTCAATCCCTTCCACTGCTTTTCACTAGCTTCCCCTATCCGTATTTCCGGACGGCTCCGGATGGATGTGAACCCTGCTTTACAGTCCTTTTTTTTCTTCAAATTATCTCTTATCAGTGATAGCGCCATTTAATTGTCTTGATCCACCTGTTGACACTTTTTCTAGTGTTATTGTACAAACTGATGGTGATTTCAGACGATTTTTCACGTTTTTGAATAATAAAAAATGAATTTTGGAGCTGAACCTTCGTTACAACCACAATTCATCACTGTTTGTTCAAAATCTACATCACATTCGGTCTTCTCCCCCTAAAGAACATGGAAACACGTTGCAAAGTCCTTGTCACATGGGTTTATTATTCTATTGGACATACCTACAGGAAGGTTGGCCTGTTCATTTATTGTTTCTTTCATGTGCTATAATTGAAATAGCTATTTGTTATGGTTTCCACCAATTTTGGCCCCCCAAAACACAAATTAGGTCCTATTTTGGACAAATAATCTTTGGTCATTGATAGTGCCATTTAACTTTCCTGACACACATTGATACTACTTTAAACTCTTTATTGGTTACACAGTGGTAGGGTTAAAAACCCCGTAATAATACTTTGTTTAATTCTACAGGTTATGGTGATTTCAGACAATTTCCCAGGTTTTTGACTCATAAAAATGAATTTTGGGAGCTGAACCTTCGTTACGTCACTCTGGAAAATCAACTTCATGTTCGGTCTTCTTTTTAATTCTTTCTTTAACTCTTTATTGTTACACAGTGGTAGGGTTAAAAACATAGTAATAACGTACTCACCCTAAAAACCACGGAAAAAGATACCTCACAAGCTCATGTTCACTAAAACCTCAAAACCCCATTTTAACACCTATTTTTCACCTTAACACTCCTGGATGTATTCTGATCGGGCTGCCGAGCTTCGGAGCACCACTAGGAGCCAAATGTGTTCCAAAATGGGGAATGACGATTTTAGAAATGTTAACGACAAATTTCTGCCACCAAGACCACTCCCCCTGAGGAATCAGCTATTCTCTTTCCCTTTAATTTTCAAACATGACTTGATAATAATAGACAGTTTTTGTACTTCCCGTCATCTTTACACGTTCAACCGTGGAAACGCTGATACGGGAAGACGGACCAATGAGCTTGAAGCATTCTTTTCCCGTATATGTGTAGTTCTTCGCGTACACGGGAAAAGCTGCTTCTTCGCGTGTACGGGAAGAACTACACGTATACGTGTAGAGAATGCTTGAAGCTCATTGGTCCGTCTTCCCGTATCACCGTTTCCACGGTTGAACGTGTAAAGACCACGGGAAGAACAAAAACAGTCTAATAACCTGTACGTTTTCCCGCCCCTTTTGTGGAAACCCCTCCCAACACCACACCTTCAGCACTACTTGGGTCAGCTCATGGATCATAATATAAACTATAAAATCCATCCTTTTCCACATATCTTTTCCATGGCCTTTGGTTTTCCCTCCAACATTCAAAATTAGTTTCCCCCTTCCCTAACATCTTCTTACCTAATCTTTTTCAATTACCCCTTATCATAATCAGCTGAGGACCCCCACCTTTCTTTTATCAAACAAGAGATCAACTGGTGTGACGTCATGCCCCCTCTTATTATTTTTTGGGTGTTATCTTCATTGGTTAGTGCTAATTTCCAAAAACCGGTTCCCTTCCAAATTATTGTGAAAAGGGAAGAGGGGTTTCCCGCTAAGTTTTAAGAACACGTGGCTTATCCCCATCTTCATGTTCTGTCTTCAGATTTCAAGAACATGGTCCTATCAAATCATTGGTAGGTGGGTCTTACCCCCAAACTTAGGCATTTTACTCGAGCTACACCTATGTAGGCTTGTTGGGGCTCAAAAGAAAGCTCTTTTTCTGCGGGCAATATTATACATCTATAATGGGTGAACCAAAAAAATAGTAAGATGCTTTCCTATACTATTTTGTTGGGTGGTCCTACTTGTGAATTCGGTAAGGCTATAACTGTGTAACCCCTCTAACGAAAGCTCATTCAGTGGACCTGACGAACATAGGAACCTCGAGTCCCCTTAACATTTTTTGATTTATTTATATACCTATCATGTACATAGGAACTATAGTGTTCCCTCATAGTGTACATAATGTACAGTTACATTAAAGTAGGTATATATAAAACATTATAATAGGTACAAAAATATTTACATTAATACTAAAAGACTAATAGTTATGTACTTGAAACACAGTTTAACAATTTATTAAATGTTGGAGGTTTAAAAGGTCAATAACAATATGCTGCTGGGGGGTAAAACGAAAATTGAGGGGTGACAGAGAAATAAGAAGAGTAGGAAAAAAGGAGGAAGGAGATAGATCAAGATGTCTGGCTACTCAGATACTTAAGCACGCGAGCCTTGAATGACCCCAGAGCAGAAATAGCCCTTATGGTCACCGGCAAGGAGTTCCATAGTTTCCCACCCGACACTCTAAAACTATTTTTAAATTTGCTGCAATTGGCTCTAATCAGACGGACTGTGTGTAAATGTTGGGATGGGCCAAATTGGATGAAACTTTGGAGATACGATGGTAACATGAACTGATCAGGGTGTAAAATCTTAAATATTAGGCAAAGACTTCTATTTTTCAAATAGTTCAGGAAATTGCAGCCTAACAAGTTATTGGAATGTTGGGAGATATGGCTGCGCGGTTTCAAGTTATAAACGTAGCGCGTGCAGTTGTTATACGTAACATTAATTTTGCGCGATGAGCAGTGATCCAGAGACAGACTGAACAAAACGTCACCGTAGGTAAGGAGTGGTAATACAAGCAATTTTATCAAGAGGGCTTCAAGTGACGAGGGAGTGAAGAATGAAAGTCTTTTAAGAGTACCTATGCAGCGCAGCATAAGCATTTTTACAAAGGTAATTAATATGTTGCTCCCATGAGAGATCGTAGCTCAACATCACTCCAAGGTTTTTTACAGTTGACATGTAAGGGAGAATGATTGAATTTAATGATACTTGTGGGAGCGCTGTAATATTCAGTTTAGACTTTGAGAAGATGATGACTTGGGTTTTGCTAGGATTGAGCTGCAGAGAGTTAACGTGAGAATACCTTGAGATAGCCATCAAGTCAGAATTCATTTGAGAAATTGCTTTTGGCAGTTGAGGTAGTGGGCAGATTAAATATAGCTGTGTGTCGTCAGCATATTGATGGGATTTAGAAAATTTTAAATAGGTAGGGAAATCATTAATGTACATGGAAAATAAAAGTGGCCCAAGGATGGAACCTTGAGGCACCCCTGAATGTAGTGGAAGAGGAGACGAAAATTCTTTGGCCGAGTAAACACTCTGTGTTCGTTGATTCAGAAAAAATATGAGTCAATGAATGAAGTTCAGAGCGGAGGATGAAAATGAAAACTCATCACACAACTAATGGAGTAAAGTACTGAAGCAAATTGTACCAAAAGCGTTTGAGAAGTCTAAAAGTACCATAAGTGTGGCCAGATTATCATTGAATCCCTCCCTGATTTCTTCTGTTATCTTAAGCAGGGCTGTCATGCAACTGTGTTGTTGCCTAAACCCTGACTGACACACATTGAGTAGCTGATTTTTGCTAAAATAGTCATGAAGTTGATTATACATCAACGACAACAACAAGCAGCTTGGATAACACAGGCAGTTTTGATATAGGCCTCAGGTCAGATAATGATTTAGGATTCGGGACTTTATTAATGGGAATTACTATTGCATGTTTCCATGCAGATGGAAATTTAGAAGACGAGATACAAAAATTTAGAATATGAGTTAGAAACGGAAGAATAATAGAAATTAAGGTTAGCAAAAAGTGTAAAGGGATGTCATCGCTTCCTTTAGCAGGGGACTTTATGGAGGAAATAGCAGATATTACATCAGTTTGCTCTACATTTTTAAATGCAAACTCCTCGAAGTTGGTTGCAAATGGAGGAGCTGATTGAGAACTAAGTGAGTGAGAGTTAGAACGTGTGAAATGAACATTGAGTTCATCAGGGCAAAAGTCTGAGGATTCTGGAGCCTTCCTTTCAGCACTGAGACCAACCTTCCTGATATTCTGCCAAAGCTTTTTAGGACGTCGCTGGGGGTTGAGATCTGAAATATACAATTTTTTCTTAGCTCTCCGAGACATAGACTTGGTTTTATTACGTTGAATCCGATACAGTTCCTTATCCTCAGGTCGTTTACCACGGTCCTTCCATTTCTTGTGCAAAGTGTCTCTGCGTCTAATCGCAACGCCAATCTCTCTTGAGAACCAGGGGGTTTCAGGTCCAGTGACTGCTATTGTTTTCAGTGGGGCAAACATGTTCATCAAGTGGTGAACGAGAGCAGATCTGATGGTTTCAACCATCAGATCTGCCTCAGAGAGTTGATATATGGAATCCCAAGGGAGTGTACCTGCGTAAGTTATAAGCAGGTCCTTGTCAATGTTTTTAAAATCCCTAAACTCTATGAGCTGTGATCGGTATTTGTAAGAAGGCAGTTTATACCCAACTAGTATACAGCAATGAGCAGACACCCCCGGAACGTCGAAAAGCTGGACCCCAGCTACTTTTGTAGGCTGCTTAATTATGAATGAATGAATGAATGAATGAATGAAAAAATATGTTTATTGAGTCACATTACAACAGATACAATAATGTACATAACACAAGTACATATTATAGTATTTAAGTAAGGTAAGTAGTTAATTTACTAAGAGAACCATTTATATATTATTAGAAGAAAAAAAACCTATCTTTACTACCTACCTACATTGCATAACTTTGCATCAGGGAAAAAATGTGGGACGTAACTCAACCCACAGAGGCCAGGGCCTGATCGTGGGCATCACCATGCTTGCTGTAGGTGCAAAGTTGTATTATACAATATGATAGTCATGTCAAAATACAATATAAAATACAAAACATTTATAATTATAAAAAAATATAAAAGATTTGGATATTTTACATTTTAGTACATAATAAATTTTTCATAACAGATACATCAGTTAACTGAATAAGAGCAACTTCAGTACTTAGCAGCTATAGGTACTTCTGTACTCTGCAGGTAAAGGGGTTTTTGTGTTCATTATGAAGAAGTTCATAAGATCTTCCTCCATGTGGATAACCCAGGTCTTACATTCAGTATTCCACTTTTTATTAATACAATTGCTGTTTGAAGATTTGAGGTGGTCGGGGAGATTATTATATAAGCGAGGGGCAAGATAGGAGGCATGCCTCTGTCCTAGGTATTTTTTCCTGAAAGGGACTGCAACAGGATTCTTCATTTTTGATCGTGTAATGGGGCCTAGCCCTTGGTCGGGGATGGTGCTATAGAATCCTGCCTGGTTTTTCACAACATACTTAGCCATTTCAAGTAAGTATAGGTGCCGAATACTCAACATTTCAGTGTTTTTATACAGTATGCTGGTTGGATAAAATTTACTCAAACTGAACATTATTTTTATTATTTTCTTATGACACATTTCGACACTGTTCAGCGCTGAATCCGAACACCCTCCCCATCCCAAAATTCCGTAGGTCAAGATGGATTGCACTAGTGCATAGTAGAAAACCTTGAGTTTTTCAATTTTGAGGACTTTCTTTAGTCTCAGGAATGAATAAACAAGATAACGAGCAGTACGGGTCAATTTTGAGCATTGTTCTTGCCAGCACAGGCTTTCGTCTATAACTATTCCAAGGTATTTCGTGTTTTGCACTTTACTGAGGGAGTAACACAATTGGCAGTTTTTAGGATCACAGCTGGATTTGTGAAGTCTTAGGGTAGCTGAATTTGTAGGGGATGTTCTTTTTGTGGGGCTGAAGGTTATGTAGACAGTTTTTTGCTTGTTTAAGATTAGTGCATTTTCATCAAGATACATTTTCAGTTTCTGCATGCTTTTCTCTGCTTTTTCAAGAGCTCTATCCCAGGTATCCTCTCCTACTACAAGTACTGTGTCATCTGCGAATGATAACAGTTGTTGATCTTCATCAAGAACACAATCTATGTCATATAGATATATTAAGAAAAGGTTGGGCCCCAAGACAGTGCCTTGTGGCACTCCTGTAGAGATAGGCGCTGGGTAGCTGAGGTCATTATCAACTCGAGTCATTTGCGTTCTATTTGTTAAATAATTTTGGAAAAAATCTTTGGGCACTCCTCTGATTCCTATTTCAGCCAATTTTTCCATTAAGACATCATGGTTAATGGTGTCAAAGGCCTTCTGCAGGTCTAAGAACACCCCTACTGGCTTTTTAGATTGGTCAAGCATTTCTGTTATATAAGTTGTTAAGCTGTAAATTGCATCATTGGTACTCCTGTTCTTACGAAATCCAAATTGTTGACTGGGCAATACACACTAGCCACAATATGGCTAGGTCAATTCGCACTGTCATAGCTAGGATTGGCGTTAAGATCCCCAAGAATAATGACATGATCGTAAGAGCAAATCATAGAACTCAAAGGACTTTCCAGTTCCAGTATATTGATTTTGGGATCTGGAGGGCGGTATATTGCAGCAATGAGAAGCTTGCCTCTAGCAAAACGTATTTCAACGAATAAAAATTGGATCTCTGAACTATCAGAATCAAGGATGACTTTGTACTTCAAATGTTCAGCTAAATAGAGGGCAACTCCACCGCCTCTCTTCTTGTTTGAACTAGATGGACGATCCTTACGAATTAATTTAAAACCAGGTATTGCTACAAGTTTGTTTGGTATACTTTTCTTCAACCACGTCTCTGAAATAGCCACCGCACTCAGTTTGCTGTCAGAAATTGCAATTTTAATCTCGTCAATATTTCTAGGAAGACTGCCAGAATTGAAATGTGCAACTGTAAAAACATGTTCAGTATATCTGCTGACATGATCAGCTATAGTGGGATTGCGAGTGGACCCGTTCAATAATGAATCCTCGAGTGAAGAGCGAAGTGAGATGTCAAAAATACTAGGGCGGGGGGAAGGAACTGCAGCCAGTGACATCATGGTGGGGGCCTCTCGCGATACCAGAGCCAAAGCATGGCACTGCAAAGCATGGACAAAGAGCCAGTCAGGAAAAAGGAAAGTGCAGTATAAAGAAGATAGAAAGACAGAGGACAGAATACAAAAAGAAATCAATAGGAATTTCGGAAATAGAAAACAGTGAACAGGGTTGGAAGAAAACAATGGCAGCATGTTAATGTTACATATTAGGAAATGAAAAATCCAAATTGTGGTTTCAAGTAGGTAGGTACGAAATAAGCAAGTTGATCAAAATCAAAAGGAATTTAAACTAAACAAAAAAAATGAAGTGAACTAACATGGGGTGGCTCGCTCTCGACATAAGGTCATTAACATAAGAAAAATGTAAAATTGAGCTCAAATTTGGAAAAACCAATAGTTAACGAAAGCTGAAGAATAACCATTCAAAACCAAAATGAAAATTACGAGTAAAATAAACAAAATTTTCGAGATTTGTATAAGCAGGTACCAATTTCAACTGTTGACGAACTTCTCAAATTCGTCCGAGGAGGAGACTGAGTGAACTTTGTCATCTGCACCAATTATACCCCGAATTATACCAGATTTCGAGAAGATAGTTTCATAGTTTATTTATTTATAATTTTACATAGAAATTGGGTTCAAGATAGTAAAAGATAGCACTGAGATTTATATGGAGAACAGAACAAGAAGGAGCTATCGGTAGATTGAAATATTATGGAAAAACGTGAGGAAGACATCGGTGAGCGTTGAAGGAAAAAAGGGGGACTAATATATGAACCTGTAGAGGGACTCGTCCGTTTCGCCTCATTCCGTCGCAAGTTGTTGCAGTCTCGAACCAATTATTATTCTGTTCATCATCCATCCATCATTTGAACCACCTGCTAAGCGTGCTATATTGTGAAATATACCTATAGGTACTTTTAAATTAATGTATTCCGTTTCCGTACACCGCAATCATATTTTACCGCAATACATGTCAGTATACCGCTATAATATTATTTTAAAATACCTACCTACTATCACTTTTCGTAATTACAGATTTTTTCGTACATTACAGATTTAAGTATTGCCGCAGCTGAAAATACCCAGTTACTTTATAATAATACCCATTCTTGAGTCAGGTGTCGAAGAAAGGATCTCAACACAAAATTCACAAATGTGAGTAAAACATCTATATTTGTGTATTCATATATATACAATATCAGGTACCATTTCAAATTAGTTCATACAGATCTGTTAGCTATGGGGCCAATACAACTGCTACTCCCAGGCATAATAATAATAATAACTATCCTAAGTTTATATGAAATACCTCGATCATGTTAAAGCTCTGAATGACTTTCATTGTTTTTGTATCAGTATAGGTACCGCAATAATATTTTAAAATACCTATAATCAATTTCGTAATTACAGATTTTCCAATTACCGCAGCCGAATCATCATCATTCTTGAGCCAGGTGTGGGATTTAGACACAAAATTCACACATGTGAGTAAAACATGTTTCTATATTTTATCAATATTTTTGTATTCATGTATACGACAAGTAGGCACCATTTCAAATTAGTTCATACGTTAGCCTTGGGGGCAACACAGCTACTCTCTACCATTAAACTCTGAATAACTTTTATTGTTTTCGTATCAATAAGGCACGTCATAATCACTAGAGTCGTTCTCACCAAAACGATTCAAACAGTCGTGAAGGTAATAGTCACAACTCTTGCTTACTGTATCACAGTACACGCAACAGACTGAGTCCGTGGAAAATGGGTTTTGATAAAATCCGCATTCTACCAGTACTGAAGGATCCATGTTGGCGACACGTACCAAAATATGTACCTACCTGGGTCGTTCTACGCTTATTCTGATTTTTCATGTAACAAGGTATTTCCCAGCCCCGTAGAATGGGAATGTAATACTTAAATAAATTATGTATCTTTTACTACTAAATCCAGGCTTTGCGGATGACCTTGTTTCAGTCATTCAAATCATTAATTAGTGACAATAATTAAACATTTAATTACCTGAATGTCACTACCCTGGTGTGTCACACGCCTAAGTTGGAATATTCACATACATGAAATATAAAGCGTTTTCAGATTTTCATTACCAAAACAACGGGATCACGCCAGTTATGATGTAGTTTATGTACCTACCTATGTATTGTAAAATTTCAATTGGTCATTCACCTGTGATTCTGCATGAGAAAATGTGTTTGTTACAAAGTTTTGTGTCACTTTCCTGTCTATTCAGGAAACAGCTCCCTCCCCCTTCCCAGTGGGGGGAAAAATTCGGGTAAAAATCAGGTTGGCAGCAGTGATTTGTCACAGGTGGCCTCTAGGAGTGTCTCGCCCAAGATCCGCTGTGGACTGGTGGCGCTGCAGTTGGCTGGTGAGCGTACTACTCTCCTCCCCGCGCTCATTTTTGTTATCAGTAGTGGGAAGGTCAGTGGTTTGGTTGTCAGTTCATGTGAAAAATAGGATGTTTTTGCAGCTATTTTACGATTTTCTGTGGTCGACGGGTGATTATGGCGACCATATTGTTTTTCTGTTATCATCACAAGTTGAAGCAAAATCTCGTATTCATATTTCACGTAGGTGTGGTAAATGGTGGTGTGGTACAAGTATGTTATAGCTTCGTTCGCGGTGTGTTTTTCTGACGGTCAGGGAACCGTCTGAAGCCACTTTTCTGATCGTGCCAACACGCATGCGCCACCAATACCAACTTTCAAACTCACGATGGACCGGGTACACCGAGAACGCTTGGGAAGGAAATCTGACTGCAAACGCTGTGTAACCTGCAAATGTCTAACCTTCCTGATTGTGTGGTGTCGTCCAGTCGTCGTCGATCTTGATTTTTTTCTCCTTTCTGACGTTTGTTAATTTGTTATACAAATCATACCTATTTAGGTTCATTGAAAGGCTGTGACTCGTGCATGTGTGAGAAGTTCATATGTTATCATTGATCTCTGCTAATTTATTTCTTCTTTTTATAACAATAATACTAACGTTCGTCCTATAGGTCATCGTTGATTTCGGCTAATTTATTACTTTTTTCATTCTTCTACTTACTCAAGTCTTATATTACGATTATTCCTATGCTTCTGATGAATGGGTAGACTATCTTCTGTAATATGTTCCTAGTTGTAATATAGTTCCATGTTTTGCTTCGAGTATTCATCTCTTACCAATGTTATGCATTCCTTTATCTCAACTTGTACTTAGTCGAAGTACTTTTAATAAAAATAAATCGAAATCTCTGTAGTTTTCTTCCTAACTAATGACCTAATGGGATGTTTATCAAATTCGATGATACCAGTGTACTTCTGTGGAATAATTGGTGACTGAAGAAATACCTAATCGAAAGTTTGTAGTTCGTTGTTAGGTAGGTACCTAACTAATTTTGCTGATAACTGACTACACATTCTTCATGTGCTCATGTTTTGTTAATATAGCCTATGCATTCGGTTTCCTCGAGGGTCAATAATCTGATAAAACGGCTGAAATCACCGGAAACGTCTACAAAAATGATTTGATTATTGATTGGCTTAAACGGGCGAGCGGTAGTGGGGGGCGAGCAGTCAGAAAGGAGTACATCGGAAAATCCGCGGACTGATCTGACGGTCTTGGAACTGTCTTCGAACCGCCAGAAAAACACCGCGAACAGCATCCTATGGATGCTATACAGTCCGAGACGAGTCCGCAAGACCACCGCGAACGCCAAATGATGGATCTGACGGTATGAAGACAGTCAGATGGCCGCCGCGAACGAACCTTATATATCTCTGGGATCTTTTGAGGAGAGGCTGTGCCCGGCTGGTTCCTACACTTAACGCTGTCACCAATTCGACGGGATCTTTTCGGATGAGTGTGCCCGGCTGGTTCCAACACTAAAGGCTGTCACCAATTCAACGGGATCTTTCAGGGAGCATTTGCCTGGCAGGTTCCAACACACAAAGCTGTCACCTATTGCAGGATCTTTTAGGTTAAGGAGAGAGAGAGAGAGAGAGAGAGAGAGGAGTGAGGAGAGAGAGAGAGTAGTCTTCGACTAGAGGAGAGCGTAGAATGAGGTGACAGGCGTAGCCGGCGGGTATTTATAGAGCCCACTCCACTCTACTCTGGTCAGGAGGACTAGTGGGGAGTGAGTGGGTCTGTTTTAGCCAAACACCGTAGGTCATGAATTAGTTGCGCTTAAAGTGAGTTATATTTTTTTGTACGTGAATTAATCCGGCGTTGTGTTCGTTTGTTGATGCCGTTTGCCGTTGAAAGTTCAGTGGCGATAAGGACATCTTTTTATCGGCTTCTAGTCTCTCCCGTGACGCCACCTTCCCCGTCGCGAGTCAGTTTCGTCTATACAGTCCACCGACTAACGTTCCCGTTCCAACTTCGTTTTGTTCCCGTGAAACCTCGTGGGACATTCGTCGTTATTTCACCTGCAGTTTTGGCCAAGCTATACCTCCCGCCACGCAGGGAAATAAGTCGGTTTGCCTATTTATCCGTTCTTCCCCCCGCCACGAAGGGAAATAAGCCGGGAAGGTCCCTATAACATACTTCCCCGCCACGAAGGGAACTAAGTCGGGAATCTGCTGATTTTGGACTTGACCAACCAGCCAGTCGGACGACATACACCCCCCTGCCGTCAGCGAGACCATCATCGTCGATCTGGATCAAGCAACATATATATCTGGTTTATTTATTTTTGAAAAGGGACATTTATTTTTCATTTCATGGCCATTAGATTTATGTTCTTGGAGCTCCAAATCATTCGGTTTCTCTCTAAAATTTGAATATACTATTACCATTTGGTGTCAAACTTATTTTGTTCTTTTTCTTTCAAGAATTTCCTCTTATCAAGGTTCCAAGAGAATCAGGTACCTACATATTTTATCGAAGTAGGTCACTTTTAACTTTAGTCTTCCACTGCTTCTAATTTAACAGCAAACATTTTCTGGTAGCAGAGCATGGTTATTGTAGTGAATTGTAGTGAATACATTTTCATTACAAATTTAAATTCGATAAATTACGTGAGTGATAATCAAGTTCACTTCTATCATTGTACCTACTGCATAACTGAAGTTGTCCTAATATAATTTCCAGTTATAATTATTATCTATTTGATAAGAATTGTAAAATTCTATTTATTTACAATTTTCTCAGCTGTGACCTTCATATATATCTATTCTGTACATTGCTATCAATTCAATCTATTTCCAGCTCGAATTTTGTAGATAGGACTTCGATCATACTATTGTCACGAGTACCTACACCTCTTTCCTGTCATTTTCCAAAGCTACCTACACGGTGTCCTTTGCCGACCCTATTTCACTCCTCTCCATAAACCCTATCCTTAAAATGACTGAATCACCCATATTGACGTCAATTCGGCAGAAGATACATGATTGTGGGCGTAGATTGCATTATATTTATGACGCTGGAAAAAGGGCTTCCGAACCTTCAGCTAGTAGCGTGGAAATTTGTTACTTTCGTGGTATGACAGTTACCCTGAACAAAACCTTCCAGAAGTTTGATGAATTATGGGACCAGCTGTGTGACTCTGAACCTCCGAGATCTGATGGTGACTCTTCCGAAGCACGAGCCGAGATAATACCATCAAAACAGGACAAAGAAACAAAGGCAACACTGGAGCGGTACTATTTTACATGTAATTCTATGTTGGAACAATTGACTATGAAGGCGACTGCAACAGCCACTTCTCGAATGAGTCTAGCTGAAGTCTCCATGAGTCAGGCTAGACATTCTAAGGCCTTACCTAAGATTCAGTTGCCAACCTTTGATGGAACACTGCTTCAATGGCCCAGATTTCGCGATACCTACGAATCTATCGTACATGAAGATCCTTTGTTATCAGACACGGAGAAATTTCACTATCTCAGGACAGCTCTTACAGGACCAGCCTTAAGTGTAATAGCTAAAGTACCATTGGAGGCTAGGAATTATCCAATTGCTTGGAAGGCGCTGACGGACACCTACAACAACAACCGACGTTTGGCAACATCCTATTTAGACCAAATTTTGGGGTACAAACCTATCCATGGGAAGGCATCATCCGTGGATCTACAAGCATTCCTGTCGGCAATAGGGGACACCGTTGCATCACTCAAGTTGCTGAAAATACCCAATGAACCAGAATTCATTCTATTTCATCTGGGCATTCGGTGTTTGGACTCAGCAACCCGAGAAGCATTTGAGATGGTGCACAAGAGTGAAACCTTCCCAACCTTCAACACTATAGCAGAATTTGTGCGATCTCGCATGCTAGCTCTTCAACTCTCTCAAACAACCAGTACTGCAGCACCTTCCCCCAACCAGCCCAAAGGAAATCCCAAGCCACCGAAGCCACAAAACTCATCGAGAACATCTCTGATCACCCAAAACAAGAAGAACGAGCCCAGGCCCAAGAATTCCGCATCTCCACCCCCTTGCCCCGTGTGCAAAATGGCCCATCATATCCTCAGCTGTGCAGAGTATGACCGGTCTTCAGCTGATGAGAGGCTTCAACTCTTAAGAGGATGGAATGGTTGCGTAAACTGTCTGTCTCCCTCACATGGACTGCAAGAATGCAGATCCAAGTGGCACTGCAGGTTTTGCTCTCAGAAGCATCATTCGTCTCTCCATAGGCACACCCCAGTTCCTAGACTGACTTCTGGCAGCAGTTCATCGCTAGCCAAGGGAAGCCAACCAGTGGAACATGGAACAAGCCTCAATGCAGTGGAAACCCAACAGGTGCAGGTCATATTGGGAACTGCTATAGCTGAGTTTCAGGATTCAAGAGGATGCTATCAACCGGTTAGGTTGGTAATCGATTCCGGCAGCCAGTCTTCCTTCATAACAACAAAATGTCTGCACAAGCTTGGACTACCCATGCAAAAGATGCAAAAAAGAATTTCGGGAGTAGGCCAAACTTTGTTTGACGGTGCGAAGGGTGTTGCCAACTGCATTTTGAGGCCTCGTGATGCTTGCGGTTCCGAGTTCACATCCAATGCCATAGTGGTCGCCAACATCACCTCACACCTACCTACCTCAAAAGTGCCAACTGCCTTCATCCGTTCCTGCACCGGATTCCAGCTCGCAGATCCCCAATTTTGGAAACCAGGGTCCATCGGATTCTTGTTAGGTGCTGACCTATTTTCCTCAATCTTGACTGGTACTTCATTTCCACTGGAAGACTCCCAGGCACGCGTGTTCTCAACACTTTTTGGCGGCGTGGTCCTTGGAAAAGTGGGTGACACTTGCAATGAACCATGCAATACACTTTGCACCATTGGGGAAACGTCAAAGTCGGACCTGCACTTTGAACTGAAGAAGTTCTGAGAGATAGAAGAGGTAAAGTCTTCTCAAACATCCAAAAAACCCAAAGATGTTCAATGCGAGGAACATTTTCAAAGCACCCACTATCGTTTGTCCACTGGCCAGTATGTGGTTCGCCTCCCATTCAGAAATGGGGAACCACACTTTGGTGACTCCTACACCATGTCTTTCAAGCGCTTTCAGAGCTTGGAAAGAAAGTTAACTTCTAACCTGCCACTGCACACACTATACCGTGAGTTCATGGCAGAATATCTGAGGCTTGGTCACATGACCCCCACAAATAGCCCTTCTAAATTTATAATTCCCCACCACTGTGTGGTAAAAGAAGATAAATCAACCACAAAAATTCGTGTCGTGTTTGAGGCCAGTGCTAAACCCTACACCAGTGGGTCTCTGAATGATGAGTTATTAGTAGGCGAGAAGTTGCAGACAGAAATCAGAGACGTCATCATCAACTTCCGTCGACATGCCATCGTGTTCAGCACTGACATCGTGAAGATGTACCGGATGATTCAGCTCGACAAACAAGACCGCCCGTTTCAGCACATCATCTGGAGAGACCCTGAGAACAAAGTGCCCGTCAAGTTTGAGCTGTGTACTGTCTCTTACGGTCTGGCTTGTGCTCCGTTCCTGGCTCTTCGTGTCCTGAAACAATTGGTTCATGATCATGGGCACGAATACCCGCTGGCAGCCAAGGTCCTGACCAACCACATCTATGTAGACGACATTTTGACTGGCGCCCCATCTATATCCGAGGCAACTAAGCTTCGGGACCAACTAATAGGTCTCCTGGGGAAGGGTTGTTTTGATCTGAGCAAATGGGCCAGCAACGTACCTGAGATCATTCAGCTAAACAGTCCTACATCGTCTGATCCTATTTCTTTTGATGAACAAGTGAAAATACTTGGACTGCAATGGCCAAGCTCCGATGAGTTCTGCTTTAGTATTGAAGCCCCGCCACAGGCTTATAGTAAGAGAGGAGTACTTTCCACTGTAGCAAGATTGTACGACCCCATAGGCCTCATTACTCCATCAACCTTCCTAATGAAAGCTTTCATTCAGAAGATCTGGAAGTTGTCTCTTGAGTGGGATGATCCCATCCCTACTGCACTGCAAATCCAATGGGACAACATTATGGCTGAGCTGCCACTGCTCTCTCAGGTGCCCATCCCTCGATTTGTTGGCTGTTCCAGTGATTCTGCCTGCCAAATAGTGGGCTTTTCTGATGCATCGGAGAAAGGGTATGCCGCAGCTCTATACTTGTGCACTAACCATGTCAACAGCCATACTTGGGAGGTAAACCTTCTCACCTCCAAATCAAAGTTGGCTCCGATCAAGACTCTAACCATCCCCAGACTAGAGCTCAGTGGTGCCCTATTGCTGTCTGAGCTTTATTCATCTGTTTCCAAATTTCGTGATGCTATTTCTGAACGTCTGCTGGAACCAATCTTCTATACTGACTCCTCTATTGTTCTGGGTTGGCTCCACACTCCTACTTACAAATTGCAAGTATTTGTAAGTAAAGAGTTGGCAAGATCTTGGATGCCACGCCTCTTCAAGCCTGGCGACATGTCTCTACTATAGACAACCCAAGTGATATGGGATCAAGCGGGTTATTGCCTTCTCAACTCATCGACAGCCACCAGTGGTGGTATGGGCCGGACTGATTGTCAAAGTCAGAAGTAAGTTGGCCACTATCACCTATATCACTCCCTTCTGAGCTTCCAGAGATAAAGGCTGAAGTTTCCACTATGGTTGCTGTTGAATGCGAGCACCCTTTGATACCTTGGATGAAACGTTTTTCGCATTACGACACTCTCATAAGGTCATCCGCATGGCTCCACCGGTGGACACACAATCTCCGACATGTGGGATGTTGTTGCTGCCGGATGAGCTCAGGTCCTTTAACAAAACGGGAGCTCGACATGGGTTTGACCTTATGTATTCGAGCAGTTCAAAACCAATGGTTTTTCCAGAGTTCATCCCAGGCAGAAGCGCTCAAGAAGTTCGAAAAGCTTCTACCCTTCATAGATTCGGAAGGAATATTGCGAGTTGGTGGTAGACTTGCCAATGCTAATATTCCTGATCGACAAAAGCATCCAATTCTTTTACCACACAATTCCCATTTCACTGCTTTAATAGTGGATCCACTATCATAAAATCTAACTGCATCCAAGTGCATCAACCTTACAGGCGGTCATTCAGTCAATCTTTTGGATCCCTGCATTGAGACAGCTCATTCGGGGCGGAAATCATAGTCGCTCCTCAACGCTGAGGCCACCCTCAAGGTGACTTCCCAAGGTAGGGTGCACCCTTATCGGTATTCAGAAAGGCTGGACGAGAGCATTCTGTCACCTCCAAGCTTAGGGTACCCTTAAGGTGGGTTCCTATGCCCTTAATCTATTCAGAGTGGTCAGTTGTCAAGGCCACCCTTGAGGCCGGCCTCGAGTCTCCTATTCAGAAACGAATTTTGTAGTTAAGGTGAGAAATTTCTCAGCACAGAACCTCCCTCAAGGTAAGGTACATCAAAACCTCCCTCAAGGCCACTTTCTTCCCTCATATCTTTGATAGTTCTCATCATGAATCATCATGCAATCACTTTTTTTGCTTTCAACAACATTCTTGTTCATCAACACCAATGTCTTTAAAAAAACATTCTCTTCCTCATTAAAAGATGTTCTTTTGGTTTATTATTTTCAAAAATGAACCATTGGAATTGAGCATAAAAAAAAGTCTAACCCCCCTCAAAATTTGATGGTTTACGTTTCAAGGTATGTAGAATCCAAAACTGCAATAAAAATATTTCTGTATGTCCGCCATACGCCGTACATACTGACCACTTTTCTTAGTTACCATGAAACAAATTTGATGAAATTCGGGTTATAGGTCCCATTTGGGGTCTAGTTGGTCCTCGAAGGTCGACGTTACTGTCAGTCATCTCTAAGGGGTTCAAAATAGGGGTTGAAATTTTCAGGACGCCTATACCTTTTTTTACGTGAATCTTTTTACGGTTTTAAATAGTTCTTGAACTTACGAGTTTTTTAAGACCACCCGGAGCATCGTATGTCCAGCCTTTCGTTCACAGTAAGGCCCCGAAGTTTGCACCGACAGGCATTTTCGACAGCAGGGTGAATGAAATTGTATACATTTAGCCCAAATCTCGTCCAGGGACGCGCTAACAATCGGGAATTGGCCCGAGATAAAATCATTGCTAGTGATCACCTGATTATAATCACAGAGTATGAAGTCGAGTTGGTTGTTCTGTGATATTATTTCATTCAAAAAATTATGGCTCTTTTGGAGTTTGATTCCCAAGGAACAGTGATCTACACAGAAGGGGCATCTGCACCCACTGAAACTACCCCTGTGTCATAATTTGCATCGTTTTTCTATAGGGTTCATAAACATCTGCAAGCAAAACAATGTTCGATAAATAAAGTTCTGTGTATTCCTTCAAATTCCGGATCTTGAAACGGCCCCAAACGTTTTGAGCGTGGACGTCGTCCCCGTCAGTTATTTCCTCTCCCGTTAAACCACAATAGAATCGGAAGGAATGACGTCTCCTCAAGAACCTCTCTGTTTCTAACGTACAAAAAACCTAGTACACACTGGTAGACCTTGTTGCCGATTTGTCTATAGGCGGTCTAGAGATGGTCAAGGCTTGAGACAAAGACGTGATCTAAAGACACCGATCTTTGTCTCGTCTAGTGTCCACACTATGATGTGAATTTCTCAGTCTCGTCTTCGCCGACGACAATGGAGGACATTGTTTTGTGTGGATTTAGATTCCTGGGCCATTGTTCTTTTCACCCGGTTTTTGTAATCGGGACTTGTAACATCCCACAAACAATATGAAGCATGGTAATCTTCAATTAATTTTAGCATTTTGTCGTTTGACCAAATCGCACTGCGAGTTCAGAAGGGGCACTTTTTGGTACAAGGGGCGCTAAACGATATTTAAAAATTCCGAGAAAAACGCGATCAAAGTTTTTACTTACCTTATACTTCCCCTTATTTCTCGATATTCCATAGAGGCTTATAATGCTCTCTATTGGCGACAGTTGGTGTTTCCAAAACGCCTGTTGTACTATCATGTAGATCTAGGTTTTGCGGTTCTAACAGTAGTTAAGAAAAGAAAAACGCTGCAAATCCCTGCACAACGGTTTATTATTTTGTATAGAATACCCTCCTGTTACAGATCACAGCTCTATGTATAGATAACCCTTCTATATAATATGATATGTACTATTCTATTATATACATATTATGTAGATCGCAGACCCTCCGTAGGTTAGTACCTAACCCCGTACTCGTTACTAGGTACCTACCTAAATCACGAGTTAAATGTTGCTAAAATAATTCTGCCGATGACAAACAGTACCTAACAAAAAGAAACGCACATAATGAAGTTCTGAAAAGAAATTGTTGATGAGGAGTGAAAAAAGTTGCAAAAGTACCTACCAACAAACTCCAGCCCCTTCTACGTAGATGGTATACTGAACCGTTGTGTAATAATTTACCGTTGAGTAATGATTTACCGTAGTAATAATTTACCCATCAATAATACTTCAACGTTTGTTCAAGTTTCACTACCTACCAACAAACTCCAAAAGAGCCATCATTTTTCAAGCGAAATAATATCACAGAACAACCAACTCGACTTCATACTCCGCCAATATAATCAGGTGATCCCTACCAATGATTGGCCGTATTCACAAATTCCTATTGTGGGCGCGTCTCTGGTTACGAGATTTGGTTTGAATTGTATACAATTTCATTCACACTGGAGTCGAAAATGCCTGTCGGTGCAAACTTCGGGGCCTTACTGTGAACGAACGGCTGGACGTACGATGCTCCGGATGGTCTTAAAAAACTCGCAAGTTCAAGAACTATTTAAAACCGTAAAAATATTTACGTAAAAAAATAGTATAGGCGTTTTGAAAATTTCAACCCCTATTTTGAACCCCTTAGAGATGACTCACAGTAACGTCGAGCTTCGAGGACCAACTAGACGCCGAACGGAACCTATAACCCGAATTTCATCAATTTTTTTTCATGGTAACTAAGAAAAGTGGCCCGTACGGCGTACGGCGGACAGACAGAAATATTTTTATTGCAGTTTTGGATTCTACATACCTTGAAACGTAAACCATCAAATTTTGAGGGGGGGTAAGAATTTTTTTTTTCATGCTCGATTCCAATGGTTCATTATTGAAAATAATAAACCAAAAAAGTACAAGAAAAGTACAAACGCCCCTTGTGAACTCGCAGTGCGAAATGTTTTTTAAACAAAACAAAAACTGAGACGATGTACACTGCTTGGAAGCTAGGAAAGACTGGGACATGTTTCGCCTCTAGACGCCGAGTGATTTCAACACTGTCAAAATGTTGTGCAGTGTGTCTAACGTTGCACACGGTCTCCCATTCCGATCAGGAGAAAGGCTAGTCCACACTAGTAGACATGTTGCGCGATTTTGGTCTCTGAGACATGCCTCGCGTTGTCTACATAGACATTTCTATAGACCAATCGTGGTCTACAAGTCGGTTGCGAGACCAAGTCGCTGGTCTATGGTCTCCCGATCGAAATGGGAAATCAAGTGCAACGGTAGACACATTGAGCAACATGTTGCAAGTGTGGACTTCACTTTCTGCAACAAGTGACGAGACGGAGAGGCCGGTTCGGAGGAGTTTGGCAGAGCTCGGATTTTTTCGGCCCAACTCCATTCCCCCTGCTCAAGGCGAGAAAGTGCTCCTCAGTCTCGTTCATACTCAAGTGAAAAAATGCTTCATCTCCAACCATCAAAAGCAAATCTTCAAAATCGGAAGGTGTCAGCCGGGTGAAATTTCGAAAACCCATGGCGTCTTCCATTCTTCACTTGTTCAATAACGTGTCGCCAAACCTAGGTCCTTCCGCAAGTAGCTAGCGCGTCTACCAACGTTTTGTACGTGATCTCGCCCTTTCATTATCAAGAATTATTGATAAGCATGCACTCATATCACACACAGCAATATCCTCCTTATTGGACTGGGAGACGGAGACTAAACATTCAGATCGTTGTGTGGACACTAGACGAGACAAGAGAGTGGTCTCCATATACGGTCTCGAGACCATGTCTTTCAACTGCCTATAGGTGGTATACACACAAATCACACAACATTTCTACTAGTGTGGACGTAGCTTTAGACCTGCGATATTTGGTTTCACCTAGACATGTCTACGTAGACATCCTGAGACACGTCTCCTAGACCAAAATCGCGCCACATGTCTACCAGTGTGTACTAGGCTTTAATTACATATCCTCATTGAGGGAGCCCTATCATCATCATAGGGGGAAATTTGCATCATTTCGGAGAAGTTGGACGAATTTTCACTAGTTTGGCTAAGCTATCGGGAAGGAAGCGATATAAATAGAGAAAACTTATAATTCTCAAATGATTTTGCCGAAACATCTATTATATCTCCATCGTCCATACTGAGCTTCTTGACAAGAAAATGAGCGTCATACCCACTCAGGTTATGTAAACACATCGGGACATAACTTGGCAACTTCAACTTTAAATTGCATCCCTGAAAGTGTCAATCAATAGGTACTTACATTGAGATGGTCGTGATCAGCGAATTTATTTTCCCTTCGTTGGTACAGTCAAATTCTATTCCCAGTGGTATTCTATTCTATTCCCAGTGGGTTGCTCCTACACGGTTTTTGTACTCAGAAGGAGTCCAAATTGTTTCTTTGCTCATACGATAACGAATCTCAGTGGCAATAACATAATTCTACAACCTTTATCATATAAACTGGTCCAACGAGTTGCTAGCTTTGAAGGTCTTCAAATGAGACTCTTCATTTCAGATAGTAAGACTTCAAATAGAGATGCACACACTCCGGAAGTAGACTTGAGAAAGCAGGGTATAATTTACAAAGATTTATTTGTATAAAATACTCAGATAACCTGTATGCAACTGGAAGGATACAACTAATCGAACCCACGGAATCCATCCAGCCTGTAGTTTCACTTGAGCCTAACCTCTTTTTTCAGGACTGGCGGATTAAACGCACACGAACCCCCGGCTAGACCAAAATTCGGCTCATTACTCACTCTTAAACAACCGAAACAAACGCATTTCCAAAATCTACCTTCACAGAACTGTCGTGCCACACGTCCACCACTGGCTAGGTCTACGGTCACCAGCAGTGTTGTCAAATCAGCAGTTCTGCCCACGTACACCATCGGCTGACGGCTCGCGGATCCCGCCTTGATAGAAAGACGTAGTGCATAACTTCTATTTTACCTGCATTAAATTTCCGATCAGTCCATGTGACATTCAGTCTTTGAAAAGAGGAACAGTTGTAGGGTAAATCTATATATTGTGATGTGCGTTATCTCCACCCATCACAAATTTATGGATCCTACCGCCGACGCGATCTAGTGGAGTCCCAAGAAACTCGCACCCTGTCGTCGACGTCGGGAGCAGGAGGAGCGGGAAGAGAAGGCTGAAGCGTCGGATTCACACTCACTCTGACGTCTTCCCTGGTTCAGGGACAATCTGGAGCTACCTGTCACTTCTTTCTTGGACAATTCCGCAGCAGCGCATCAGCTCCACTTTCAGGCTGAAGGATCCCTCTACTGTCTTCATCGGCGAGACATCCGAAGCCGACCAGAACATCATCAGACCCGCACCCTCCCCACGTGAGTTCACTTTCTCTCTCTCTGACCTACTATACATTTTTTTTCTTCAATTCCATCCAACATTTCTTTTGTCTTACCGTCACTGCTAACAATAAACTATTCTCAGAGGCTATCTATCATATCAATTACCTGATGTTTCTCCTAAACTAAATTGTAAATTTAAAAAAACCTGTGTAAGAAAAGAACCAATTGTAGTTCTTCCTATAGCTTGGTACCGCTTTTCCCTTCTTATATTAGGCGAGTGAGCCCTCACGCCCTGAGTCTTAGGGCCTATCAATAATAAAAAATTAAAAAATGCAATAATAAATTTAAAAAATTTAAATTCAATTAGGTAGCACTTTTTCTTCAAATTGACTCCTGAAGGACAGAAAAAAGAAACCCACAATATATACTTTGGATGACAAATATGATATAGGTATGCCCTTTTTTTATAGGTGTCAAAATACTCAGCCCAAGGCGTTCTACATTAAAATCTGCTCTACTTGAAAGATGGTGAAAACCGTCATTATTGATTTATAAGAAATTCAAGTCGTTTAGTGAGTAATCATCACAATATGCACCAGCACGCTAGTAAAATTTGTATGTGATGCTTCAAAACACATATCATAGTGGTTCTATAGGAAAGTTAGTGAAAGGGACGCAAATAACATGGATCTGTATCACTGTTCCTCCCATCCATTATCAATTTCCAGAGAACGAAATTGTTAAATTTAAAAAATACAACATAATATATGATCAATGTAGTAAGTGGCGTAGTAAGAAATTTGTGCAGCTGCATGGAAATAGAAATGCTGAATACAATAAAATACCTAGGAGTGCACGTGGATCAGTATCTCAAGTGAAAGGATCATGTAGCTGCATTAGTGAATAAAATCAGGAAATCCATGCACTACTTTCTGGTGCTACGAAGTTGGCTAACGAAAGAAAACCTTAAAATGGTGTATATACCATTTTAACTTATGGTATCATTGTCTGGGGAGGTACTTATGCGTCAACCTTTAATAGTATAAACATAGCAATGTTACAGTTTTGAGAATAGCAACTAATTCCCATAAACGTTACTAGTTACATATACAAACACTTCGGTGTTCTCACACCCAGAATGGCTTGTATTCACAGAACTGTTTTATATGTGCATAAACACCTGCATTTATTTACTAAGCAAACGGTGATTAGACAGACACGAACAAATGCCTACTATGTCCTCCGGATACCACATACAATTTCCATGGCTGGCTCCCGCCCTATTTGAACAGTTACCAAGACTTCAACATCAACAGGAAAATTTAAAAAACTAGTTCTAGAACATTTTGAGCTTGAAAATAACGAGTGTTGTTATAAATAAGTTTAAATTAGGATGAAAATACAAATCAGCCTTCGTAGCATCAAGTGTATTTACTAACTACTTAGGAATAACCTGTAAATACTGTTGGTTCTTGATCAATGTAACTCGTTCTCCAAACACTTACGGTGTGTTTTGTCAATGAAACTGCTGGTACATACATACGCAGTAATAAATAGCGGTGAAAGAGACGAGCCTGGACGGGTCATTGACCTTAGGCTCATAAACCAACTTAAGTTTAGAACTTGTATTATGTATATAACTCTCTAAAAATCATTATTTTTGTGGTATAAAGTATTTGCTGAATAAAAAATTGAAAAAAATGTCCCTTGTGATTTACGCAGATATTAAGTGTTTACTGAAATACAGTACGCCCTCTGTAATCCGGCAGATATCGAACCATAGCACTGCCGGATTACTGGAAAATATCAAGAAAAACACAGTTATCACTGAAAGTTTTAATCAGTTTTAATTACATACATTGTACTGTACAATGTAAAAATGTAGAAAAATACATCATACAACTCACGTTATTCGTTGGAAGTAGACGGCTGAAAATACTCATCAATATTGTCTTTTGCTTTTTACTGTTAAGAGACACTTTGATTACTTGTTCCTGTAAACTTCTTAAAACTTGAGTGAGTGGGGCGTGAGTCATTGCTTTGTTTACTCAGACACCAGTCCAAAGTCAAACCAAGTGTTGAGCTCATACTCGAATACAAAGAGCTGAGATGCCGGATTACAGAGGGAGTAGTGTATATCCAGTCATCCTACCCACATTCAAATAATATATAACGACACAATCGTAAACTAAGGATAATGATCTGCACAATACAAACATGTATAGGTCTCTATTTAGTCCTTATGTGGAGTACAATACCCGATAAAGATTACTACAAATTAACCTAAAACTCCGTCTCATGACGATCCTAAGATTCCAGGCCTCTGGGTATGATGGGTGATGTGATTTTACAACAAGAAGACTTTGCTGTAGATATATATTTTCACAATTGTCGCCATTACATTCGTGCTTGGTACGTGGATTCCATTCTTCATATTCTTCAGCTGTTAAATTTGTCGGGGTTTTCATCTCATAATCCGTCTCTTCAAGCTCGATGTCAATGGTCGTCTCGATATCTAATTTCTTCATCTAATGATTCCTGTACTCTCATTATTACTATCTGACTCGCTCTCTGCTTCTATTTCTCCTAATATTTCAGCATATTCTTCTATAGTATAAATATTTTTTGTTTTGTTCTGTCCTGTGATCCCTGGCAGTGCATATACAGATTTTCCAGTCTGTTAAGCTTCGGCAAAATAATGATCTTTCTGATGATGAATAATCATTCAACCCAAATTTAAATGAGATCTGTTTGATTATTTCTCCTGTAACTATAGCATGCAGCGGTTGAGCTAGTTTTTCTTCTACCATGTAATAATTTACTAGGGATTCACGACTTAGATTGTACAGTTTCGCATGTTCCAAATAGTATCTGGAGCCAAATGAACAGATGAAATTGCAGGTTCTACTGTTCATCATTACATTTCCTCTGTTGAAACTTGACATAATTTTGAACAAATGAATTCCATACTTTGCTTACATAAATATATTATTTAGGATGAACAAAAAACTCTAACCATAATAATTATCCATGGTCAATATCCGGAACAGTCAAACCAATACTGTGCAGAGTGCTATAAGGTTGAAAAGGTATATTATTAAACTGCATAAAAGTAAAGAAATTACATCTTTTTCTACTACAGATGTAACTATAGGTGTAATTGCGCACAACACGTTTTGATAATACGGTGTGGGGAGAGGATCCAGAATAAATAATGAGAGTACTATGAACCACGTGAGACGATTTTCAATGGTAGCGTGTGCTGAAAATTAGTAAAAGGAGATTGAGTTGTACTTTAATCACGTAATTCAGTTATCATACACATGAAGATTCCCGTTAGTTGTATTAATTGACTTCATAGCTAACAGGTCTGCATGAACTAATTATTGATAAACACAGACATTTGTGTTACATCTACGATTTTTTGTTGTTGAAATCCATGAGAGTGACTGATTATCACATATTTTCGATAGGAAAATCAGTAATTGTATCATTTGATGATGAGTATTTCGTTTACATATCAAAGATTTGAACCTAAGTAGGTAGGTATCTATGTTATTTATTACAAAGTGGTAGGGTGGAGGTGGAGGGGGAGACACCTTTCAATCCAAATACTGTTTGCAAGAACATCCATGGCTTAGCTTGGGAAGATGAAAAAACCGAATATTCTACAGGACACAACCGAGGGTGCCCAACGCCCTTTTTATCCGGATAAAAAGGCCCCCGGTCAGTGGCGAGGGCGAGTTGAATGGAGGTGAGTAGGGCCTGTAACCAGAAGGTACGGGTGATGTCCGTGGTTAGTATACATGGTGCAGCTGATGACGAAGGCGGTGGAAGAGGTGGGAGGGCTTGAGATCGCCGAGCTGCTGAGGTTGAGAGATCGAAGAGATGCGGGCCAATTTCGAAGGCTGGTAGAGGGCTATGAGGTGGCTGTGGAGGTCGTTGTAAGCGGTGGGGGAGTCGGGAGCGATATCCGCAGTTTGGAGGAGGATGTCATAGGGGAGGAGAGCAATGATTTTGGAATATTGAGTCTTCTGGCTACGGAGGTTGGCAGCGGAGAAGGCGGCATCAATTTGGAACCAGAGAGTGGGGTCGTATGAGTAGAAGGGGGGCAGCGTCAGAGGAATCGCAGAGGCAGCAGCCATGAAGTCGACGGAGGGGGTGAGAAGAGTGGGCGAGGCGGCAGCGGAGGGGTTGACAGTAGCAGGCGGCGAGAGAAGGGGGGGGGGGGGGCGAGTTGTCGGCGGAGGGCAACGGGACTGGGGTGGGGGACTCCATGATCCGCATACGTCGGGTTCAGAACTGTGGTGGTTTGCTAAGAGAGAGAAAGAGAGAGGTGAAGGTGAGGTGAGGTATGGTGAGTGAGTATGATATGGAGGTAAAGGTATCGGACCTAACACCTCTGGTTAACACCTTTAACCGAAGTCAGGGAGTTTTCCACCACTTAAGACGCTAGGAGGATATGCCCAGTGGTTGCCACTCGTGGATAGTTTTACCTATCCAGTTCCACCATTCTGGTTAGAACTTGGTTTGAGTGTAGAATGAAGTAACAGGCGAGAAAGGCGAGTTTTTATAGGACCTAGTCCACTCTCCTCCCGTCCATCAACATAAGTTGAGGGATGGTGGGAGATCCCTTTCGGACTACCTGAGCCAAGTCACGTCCGCCACCTCATTCTTTGGTTTATTTGCGAGATCTTAATATTGTACATGAAGTGATGTTCTGGGAGGATATCACGACACGAGAGTATCAACTTTCTTTATGCAAAAGGATTGGAATTAGTTGTATTAATTGACTTCATAGCTAACAGGTCTGCATGAGCTACTTATTGATAAACAGACATTTTTGTTACACATATCTACGAACTTTTGGTGCTGAAATCCATGAGAGTGATTGATTATCACACATTTTCGATATGAAAATCAGTAATTATATAATTTTAATGATTAGTAGTTTGTTTACATATCAAACATTTGAACCTAAGTAGGTAGGTATCTACGTTATTTATTTCGAAGTGTTATTTATTTCCCTCTACTACCCTTCGGGTTCAATCATGAAACTTCAAGCACTATACAAGTAGTTTTCCTTCAGTACTGGTAAAACGTGGATCCTTCAGTACTGGTAGAATGCGGATTTTATCAAAACCCATTTTCCACGGACTCAGTCTGTTGCGTGTACTGTGATACAGTAAGCAAGAGTTGTGACTATTACCTTCACGAATGTTTGAATCGTTTAGGTGAGAACGACTCTAGTGATTATGACGTACCTTATTGACACAAAACCAATAAAAGTCATTCAGAGTTTTAACCTTCGAGCGGGCGCGCCTTTTCAACTCTATCGGGAGGGCGCGGGCGGATTTTTGTCCGCCCTTGGTTTTTCAACCGTTTTCACTTGGAAAGGTGTGTAGGTACTTGCTAAAATAAAAAGTTGGTTGCCTAGTATTGTTACTACTTGGGGAAAAAATAAAATTCACTCACAGTATATATTTTGTATTAATTTTCTGCAGCAATAATATGTAACATTAATAAAAAACACAAAATGTACTTGTATTCTTACATTTAGAAAATTAGTTTTTTAAATTCACAAAATGTATTCTACTTGAAAATAAGTTTTTTCTTCTATCACATCAAAAATTACTTCTTCAAAATCAGTCTTAGAATATTATCAGTAGGTAGCTTATTCCAGACTTATCAGTTTTCCTCCTTGTCTAATAAAGTCGGTGGGTAATAGGGTACGTACGGTAGATACCTACTTTGGCACTGTACACTCAAAATGACTAGCAATCATAATAACTTTAGTTTCGAAAATTACAAGAATACAACATCTCGTTCGCCCTTGAGAAAAGTAATGACAATATATTATCTTCTGAAAACAATGTTGAACATCTGTATAAACCCTTGAATCTGTATACACCGCTCCTCCTGTTGCCATCGATCCAGCTGATGACGAAGAATTTCAGGTGTTTGGGTTGCTTTCAACCTTCGGAGATCCCTAAATAAACAAACAAAGTTATTTCAGACGTACTATATTGACTAACAAAAAATGTACATTACATATATTGTATGTCCCTATGTACATTGGTAGGTACAGTACATGTTTGTACCTATGAGACAGTACAATAGGTGATATATGTACATCGATACCTACATACTAATAAAAGTCTGATAATATCAGGTTATCAACACCCACGTACATATATTATTATGTACATTGGTACCTTCATAATATCAGTAGGTACATACATAGGTGCATGCATAAAAATAAAAGGTATCTCGTGAAACTGGACTACATAAAGTAGAAGTAATACACACTTACATTGTGGAAGAGCAGCCATGACGAAATGAAATGCGGGAGGGCGCGGGAGGAAATTTGTCCGCTAAAGGCAGCTGCCAAGACGACGTCAACTTTGATACTGGCTGACTGACTGTACGCACGGTCTGGAGAAGCGATGACCACGCGATCATATTTCATAGATAGTGAAGTGAGAATACAGTTGGGCCTCATTAGTCTGTGTGAACCTGAAACGGCAGGGCGCGAGTTTTTCCAAAAAGGCAGACAAAATTCCGCCTGCGCGCCCGCTCGAAGGTTAATATTATGATCGAGGTGTTTCTTATAAACTTATAGGAATATGATACTTATTATTATTTTAACGTTCATCACCCGAAGGTAGTAAGAAGTGCCACGGGGTGACGCGAGCGGGGTGCATGTGGAGGGCTCAGTGGTCGGGCATAATAGCCTCACCCAAAAACTCCCTCACCAGGCTACACGAAGCAATCAGCACGGCCTCCTGCATGTCCTCGTAAAGTCCACCGGGCAACCCAAGGATCCTCAAGCTTTCATGGAGTTGGTGGTGGTGGTGGTTATTATTATTATTATTATTATTATTACTATGGTAGAGTAGTTGTATTGCCCCCAAGGCTAACGTATTAACTAATTTGAAATGGTACCTACTTGTCGTATACATGAATACAAAAATGTTGATAAAATATAGAAACATGTTTTACTCACATGTGTGAATTTTGTGTCTAAATCCCACACCTGGCTCAAGAATGATGATGATTCGGCTGCGGCAATCGGAAAATCTGTAATTACGAAATTGATGATAGGTATTTTAAAATATTATTGCGGTATACTGATACAAAAACAATGAAAGTCATTCAGAGCTTTAATATGATCGAGGTGTTTCTTATAAACTTAGAATAGGATAGTTGTTATTATTATCATGCAGGGAGTAGATGCAGTGCCTCCCATAGCTAATAGATCTGTATGAACTAATTTGAAATGGTACCCGCCTATCGTATAGATGAATACAAAAATATTGATAAACTGTAGAAACATGCTTTACACACATGAGTGAATTTTGTGTTGAAATCCTTTCTTCCACACCTGGCTCAAGAATGATGATTCGGCTTCGGTAATAGGAAAATCTGTAATTACGAAATTGATTACAGTTATTTTAAAATATTATTACGGTATACTGATAGAAAAACAATAAAAGTCAATCAGAGGTGATTGGTGACTTGAGGGCTCATCTTCCAATACCTGAGTGCTACTGACCCTCAAGTACAGTCTATTAATCCTACCCTTAGTGGATACGCAAGGGTCGCAAGATGTGGTACAGATCTTCCATAGAAGGCAACAAGACCTAGGAAAGCTTTTACTTCCCTGGCACTAGTCGTACGGGAAATTTCAAGGCCTTTGTCTTTTCGTCGGTGGGTTCGATTCCCGATTTGGAAAACTTCAATCCCAGGTACTAAACATTTGCTTGGAAAAATTCACATTTGGCTATATTCAACCTCATATTAGCATTATGAGTAGTTGAAGTACAACTTCAATACGTGCTAAGTGGCTTGCCTCACCATCACCAGTTATCATGACATTGTCACAAAATACACTAACACCTGGGATTTGCCCTATTTAGGCTAGGGACACACATACTCGTAGCTTTTATTTTCCACGCGGACGGATTTCCATGAACAATGCAAGCAGAGAAAAATCCGTCGCACGCACGCGACTAGGTGACACAACAGCGTTTTTATCCTGCCGTCGCTCGTAGCTGGGAAGTGGAGGGGATGAAGGTGGGCTATTGACCTTTCAAACTTCAGCGTGAAATTCCGCCGCGTTTTTTTCCGTCGTCCGACGGGAATCCGGCGCGGAGCGGGCGCGTGAAAAACCTGCCATGGGGTGAAAAATCCGCTCTGCTCCGCTACACGCCGATGTGTGTTCCGTTCCATTTAACTGCACCCCCCCCCCCCCCCTTAGGGACACACATCGCGATTCCAACGCGGGCTTCCTTCCAAGAACTCCACCCGCCTCACTCGCGGAACCTGACAGCTGTGCAGTCAAATGGAACGGAACACACATCGGCGTGTAGCGGAGCAGAGCGGATTTTTCACCCTTGGCAGGTTTTTCACGCGCCCGCTCCGTGCCGGATTCCCGTCGGACGACGGAAAAAAAAGCGGCGGAATTTCACGCTGATGTTTGAAAGGTCAATAGCCCACCTTCATCCACTCCACTTCCCTGCTACGAGCGACGGCAGGATAAAAACGCTGCAAAGTCCTTGTCACATGGGTTTATTATTCTATTGGACATACCTACAGAAATCAGAAATGTTGGCTGTTCATTTATAGTTTCTTTCATGCGTAATACTCGAAATAGCTCTCTCTGATGGTTTCCATTAATTTCGGCCCAAAACACAAATTAGGTACCTACGCTTTTTTTTTTTTTTTTTTTTAACTATCTTTGATCATTGGCAGTGCCATTTAATCGTCTTGATCCACGTTTTGACACTTTTCCTAGTGTTATTCTACAAATTGAAGGTGATTTCAGACGATTTCGCAGGTTTTTGACTCATAAAAAATCAATTTTGGGAGCTGAACATCTGGTACAACCTCAATTTTCCACTCCTTGGGCAAAATCGACTTCATAAATATTCGGTCTTCTCGTCCCCAAAAACATGGAAAAAGATATCTCAGAAGCTCATGTTACCAACATGTTACTAAAACACAAAAAGTAGGTACATATTTTTATACACATTTTCATCATAACACCCTGGGTATATTCCGATCGGGCTGAAAAGTTTCGGGACACAACTAGGGCCCAAATGGAGCATGTGTGCGAGAGAAGGAATCTTTTAGACCAAAAATGAAGCTGGTACACGTGATACGGCGTACGGCGGACGGACACTGCATTTTTGGAATCTACGCACCTTGAAACGGAAAAGAAAAAAGTTTGAGAGGGTGTTATACAAATTTTTTGCTGAGCGAATACATAGGTGTATTATTCACAGAATAATAAACCAAAACGCTGTTGTGTGTCACCTAGTCGCGTGCGTGCGACGGATTTTTCTCTGCGCGCGTTGTTCTTGGAACTCCGTCCGCGCGGAAAATAAAAGCTATGTGTGTCCCCAGCCTTAGAGCTTCGATGAACTTGCTCCACAGCGCCGGTGCCGTCTTGACACCAAACATGAGGCGTTTGCATTTGTACAGTCCTTGGTGAGTGTGGATTGTTTGAAGTTGACTTGAAGGTTCATCGACACACAAATGTAAGTATGCGGTATTAATGTCCAACTTTGTGAATGTTTTACCTTTATTCAACCTGACAAACAGTTCTTCATTACGCGGTAATGGGTGAATAACATCCTCCAAATATGGGTTGAGAGTGGAACTGTAATCAGAGCAAACCCTCACGGCTCCTGTAGGTTTTAAAACTGGGACAATCGGGGTGGCCCACTGTGAGCAGGTAACCTTCTCAAGAACTCCGTTTTTCTCCAGATGGTCTAGTTCTGTGGGAATCGCGGTTCAAATGAACATTTTAATGTTCCATAGGGTGGTTCAGTGTAGTTTTTGTGGCCCCACTGAGGGGAACCTTCTTTACTTGTATAACCTGACAGTCTGGTATTTAAGTTTTTCCACAATCATATTATCTCCCTTTTCATCCTAATTTACCCCATTTCCAAGTAGTTCTTCATCAATGCGGCCTCGGAGTGCATAAGGAACTGACCGAGGATTACGAAACAGTGACTTGGCATCTGTTTTCAGTTTCAGGCTGACATTGCAGTTGGCAACCTCCCCAAGGTCGTCCGTCCTGGAATACTTTTTTATACTTCTTCACAAGGCCCTGAATCTTTGTATTTACAAGTCCCTCCAGGTGGAGACTCTTAACACCAGAGAGATGGTTTGCATTATGCTGTCCATTCACTGGACGCGAATTCGCGGGAAGAGGTGAAAACTTAGGTTCGTTCGCAGTAAAAATCGGGACTCTGTTCCGAACTCGAGGAGTTATGGAATATGGCCGCCGCAAGTTCTGAACGGGGTTCCGAATTCCGCAACACTGCGAACGCTCATCGAATCTGGAACTGTCAACGTTACTAGAGGATAACCTGCGTCTTTCGTGAATGAAAGACAAAAAACGCTGCAAAGTCCTTGTCACATGGGTTTATTATTCTACTGGACACACCTACATAAATTTTGGCTGTTCATTCATTGGTTCTTTCATGTGATATAATTGAAATAGCTATTTCCGGTGGTTTCCACTCATTTCGGTCCCCAAAAACACGAATTAGGTACCCCCCTTTTTTTCAAATTATCTTTGATCATTGGTAGTGCCATTTAATCGTCTTGATTCACGTGTTGACACTTTTTCTAGTGTTATTATACAAATTGATGGTGATTTCAGACGATTTCCCAGGTTTTTGACTCATATAAAATCAACTTGGGAGCTAAACCTTTGGTAGAACCTCAGTTTTCCACTCTTCGGCCAAAATCGACTTCATATTCTGTCTTCTCGTCCCAAAAAACATGGAAAACGATACCTCAAAAGCTCATGTTACTAAAACTCAAGAAATACCTATTTTTATAGCCATTTTCACTCATAAGATCCCTGGGTATATTTGGATCGGGCTGCTAAGTTTCGAGACATAACTAAGACCCAAGTGGAGCCTGAGTGCGAAAGAACGAATTTTTTAGACCGAAAATGAACGAATGAAGTAGTTATGCACGATACGGCGGACGGACATTGCATTTTTGGAATCTACACGCCTTGAAATGTAAAAGAAAAAATTTTGAGGGGGGGGGGGGTTATAAAAGTTTTTTGCTGAGCGAATACATAGGTATATTATTCACAGAATAATAAACCAAAACACAAAAAATACCTACTTTACTTTTATACCCATTTTCCACTCTTGGGTATATTCCAATCGGGCTGCAAAGTTTCGGGACACAACTAGGGCCCAAGTGGAGCATTTGTGCGAAAGAACGACTTTTTTAGACAGAAAATGAAGAAGCAGGATATACGGTGGACGGACATTGCATTTTCTGAATCTACGCACCTTGAAACGTAAAAGAAAAAATTTTGAGGGGGTGTTATAAAACTGTTTTGCTGAGCGATTACACAGGTGCATTATTCACAGATAATAAACCAAAAATCTGGCGGGGTTAGCTATGATAACCATTTCCCTCCTTCTCACCAGAGCGCTCTTGCGTAGCTGTCCCCACAGTTCGAGAAAAAATCCCGAACTCCAGAACTGCGTTCGGAACGTGTTCGGGACTTGGAGAAAAAATTACTGCGAACAGCGGACTCAAAACTAGAACTCCGAACGCCTGTTCTGCGAACGCCATAACCACTAGGGCGCCTGCGCGGAACTTGTCAGAACTGTCTGGAACTGTACGGAACTCCACTGCGAACGAAGCTCTTGTGAATTCCCCTGTTCGCCTCTTCGCGCGAACTTATCGGTCTTTGAACGCGCGCCTTATTATGCTTCGAGTTGTTTCGGTATCAATGACGTCTCCAAATATGCCGTTTTCGTAATTTTCAATTATGAAATGAAAAATTTCATAATTGATAATTCCCCCCCCCCCCCCTCCCCAAAACAATTCCATTTTCGCAGTTGTCAATTATATGCGTTAGACAGTTCATTTATGTTAAGAAGAAGGCGAGGCCAGTCGGGGCATCAGGGGAGAATGTATTATAGATATTTTTGCCCAACGGCAACAGTTTGGAGAATCGAACCACCAGTAGGGAGAGCTATCTCAAGAAGACTGTTTCAACAATTTTCGCATGGAAAAAAGTACTTTTCACCACATCCATTCAAGAATAAATGGCCGCCTAGATCGAATGTCCTATTTCATCGTGGGTTCGCGTGTGTTCACGCATCTGGAAACAAACTGGTTCGATTTTCTTTGCCTTCGCGCGAAGACGGCGCTCGCTGTGGACGGTGTCTCATAACAGACATCGTGTTTGATAAAAGGCGAACTGTTCACGCAAATTTGCGTCTTTTGCCTCTTCGCGTCACCGCCTCTTCACGCGACGGTGGCGCTCGCTGTGGATGGTGTCTCATAACAGACGTCGTGCTTGATAAAAGGCGAATTGTTCGCGCAAATTCGCGTCTCCGCCTCTTCACGCGACGGTGGCGCTTGCAGTGGATTGTGGTCTCATAACAAACATCGTGTTTGAATAAATTGCGAACTGTTGGCGCGAATTCCCGTCTTTCGCCTCTTCGCGCGAATCCGCGTCCAGTGGACGGGCAACCTTAGTGTAATCCATCTTAATGCCAAAAGCATACAACAATCACGCCCAAAAATGTTATCTCTATCACCTGGTACAACCACCACATCAAGAATCAGATTTTTAGCATTGCAATTTACGTTTACAGCCTCCCAAATTCCCAATGGTTAGACGATGCCCCTGAATATGTACGCAGGTAGCAGCGTGATTTGTAGAGTTTAGGTACTGCAGCTCCTTCATGTGTTCCATTTAGAGCTGAAAAGGTCAACTCATTGATGATGGTTTTCTTCGAGCCATTATATACTTCAAATATAACTTCCTGATCCATCAGTTTTGCTTTAATGGTGTGTGGTTCAGCTCCATCAACAATCGGTCTTCTCGCCCTAAAAACCATGGGAAACGATACCTGACAAGCTCATGTTCATTAAAACCTCAAAAATCCCTCGAAAACCCCTATTTGTAGACCGATTTTCTCCCTTATCACCTCTGGGTGTATGCCGATCGGGCTACAGTGTTTCGGAGCACAACTAGGACCCAAATGTGTTCCCGAATGGGAACCCAAACTGTGTGCGGAAGAACGACGATTTTAGACCAAAATTTAACGTAAATTTAAGGCTGAAACTTCGTTAGAACCTCAATATTCCACGGTTTGGTCAAAATCGACTTCATATTCGGTCTCATCGTCCCCAAAAACATGGAAAACGATACCTCAAAAGTTCATGTTACTAATATGTAATAAAACACAAAAAGTACATATTTTTATACACATTTTCACTCATAACACCCCTGGGTATATTCCGATCGGGCTGCAAAGTTTCAGGACACAACTAGGGCCCAAATGGAGCATGTGCGCGAAAGAACGAAATGTTTAGACTGAAAATGAAGCCGGTATGCATGATACGGCGTACGGCGGACGGACATTGCATTTTTGGAATCTACGCACCTTGAAACGGAAAAGAAAAAACCACAGTCATGCAGCATGGCTATAAGAGCGAATTTTCGAAGAAATAACCACGTTCCTTAATCTTCAAAGTGCTCCAGTTTGAGAACGGAATGAGATATCGCAATTCTGATTTCACCATCGTGTTCAGCGTACAAAAACCTTTAAAATGAGGGGTCACTTGTTAGAAAATAACATTTTGGGGATTTTTGGGTAATTTTTGCGCACTTTAAATGCTCTAATTTGAGAACGGATCAAGATATCTAAAATCCGATTCCACCATCGTGTTCAGCGTGCAAAAACCTTTAAAATGAGGGGTCACTTGTTGGAAAATAACATTTTGGGGATTTTTGGGTAATTTTTGCGCACTTTAAATGCGCCAAAACCCTCCTTAGAGTAGGCCAATTTCGCCCATCTTCGAACTTAGCCTTTCGATTGCCAAGATAGATTTTTTGTGCAAATTTGAGCTGTTTATCTCAATTCTATCGAGAGTTATCGTCTGGAGTGACACATATATATATAAATATATATATACATATAAAAAAGTGTTAAATTTCAGGAATCGTTTTAGAATGGTCTGAAACGGATTTCTATGAAGAAAATTTCCAAAAATTTATATTATTTAAATTTCGAAGCCATTGCAATAGCTTCATTTTCTTTGAAAATTCGCTAAAAAAGTTTGAGGGGGTGCTATAAAAATTGTTTGCTGAGCGATTACATAGGTGTATTAGTCACAGAATAATAAACCAAAAGGAGTGTACCTAATTCGTGTTTTTGGGGGCCAAAATTAGTGGAAACCACCAGAAATCGCTATCGAATTATATCACATGAAAGAAACAATAAATGAACAGCCAACATTTCTGTAGGTATGTCCAATAGAATAATAAACCCATGTGACAAGGACTATGCAGCGGTTTTGTCTCCAGCTTTCATCCACGAAAGACGCAGGTTATCCTCTAGTAACGTGGCAGTTCCAGATTCACTGAAGCTAGGTTCACATGGAGACGCAATTCCGGACAGCAGTCCGGCACGGCTATGCGTTCTGCAATGCTATTGGCCAACGCAAAATGGATTATTGCAACGCAGTGCCTTGGATACTATATCAAAATCTCCAGATATTTTCCGTTGCCGTATCTACGCAGAGGTTACTGCCCACACCTCTCTTGTTTTGTTGTTCAGCCATATTGAAATTCAAAATATATATGGTTGATTTTGCGGTTTCGAGTTCGAGCAATTGTTTGTTTTCTGCTATTGCGTTTTGTTATGATTCCGCTGCCATGTGAACGCCTCTGCGGCAAAAATTCCGGCAAATGCGTTGCCGTGCCGGATTGCCGTCCAGAATTGCGTCTCTATGTGAACCTAGCTTGAGCGTTCACAGTGTTGCGGAATTCGGAACCCCGTTCAGAACTTGTGGCGGCCATTTTCCAGAACTCCTCGAGTTCGGAACAGAGTCGCGATTTTTACTGCGAACAAACCTGTAAATGCCAATTTAACGTCGTGATTTTCAAGACTGGTCTGCCTCTTAATCAGTTTAGACCGCAGATCCGGAATTGAGCCCCGTCTGAAAACGAGAAAAACAACGAAATGAGCTCCGTTAAAGAATTTTAGAAAGAACGAAATGAGTCGACTGATTTCGTTGATTATATTTGGTTTTGCATGTATTTTACGCTCATTTCGTTAGTTGCCTGAGATTTCGACGTCGAAATATGGGGCTCATTTCGTTTGTTGTCTGAACGCTGTTTTACACTCCGGGGCTCAATCCGTTTACAGTCAGACTACTTAGTATCAGTATTGATGAAACTACTATTTCCCTGAGTCACTTGTAAAATGGAACCTGAATAAAAATGGATACCTCATAGGTACTACTGAAGAAAGCAATGAATGACTCTTGTACCTACCTACCTACCTTTTTGGTTTATTATTCAGTGAATAATACACCTGTGTATTCGTTCAGCAAAAAATGTTTGTAACATCCCCTCAAAAATTTTTTTTTTTTTTAACGTTTCAAGATTCCAAAAACGCAATGTCCGTACGCCGTATCCATCTACTCAATTTCGATCTAAAAAATTTCGTTCTTTCGAAAACAGGCTCCATTTGGGCCCTAGTTGTGTCAGCCTGATCGGAATATACCCAAGGGTGTTATGGGTGAAAAATGGGGGTAAAAATGAGGTTTTTTAGTGGTTTAGTAACATGACCTAGTGAGTTATCGTTTTCCATGTTTTTTAAGGCGAGGAGACCGAATATGACGTCGATTTTGACCAAAGAGTGGAAAACTGAGGTTCCAACGAAGTTTCAGCTACAAAACATCATTTTTTACTAGTCAAAAACCTGGGACATTGTCTGAAATCACCATACACTCTTCTTCCACTCCGCCTCAGGTCTCTCCCTACGATTAGCCAATTCAAGTCAGGTGTTACACAGTTTTACGCCAATGGTGAATAGTGTTCCCCTCCCCTCCTCCCATCTATTTTCTTATTTCTCTTTATGGACCTTTATTTTCGCAGAGTGGCATTATTATTTTGTTCTAAATTTTGACAGTGTTATTAATTATGTATTTTTTCTTAAACTCCTTGTAATTTGACTTTTGTAATTCGTGTGTGTTCAATGGGCCAATGGGCCTTTTCACAATAAAATGGTTTTTATTATTATTATTATTATTATTACATTTGTATGATTACACTAGAAGTAGTATCAACAGGTGAATCAAGACAATAAAATTGCACTATCAATGATCAACGATCAACTATCAATGATTATTTGTCAAAAATAGGAGCTTAATTCTTGTTTTTGGGGGCCAAAATTGATGGAAACCATCAAAAATAACTATTTCAATTATTGCGGGAATAAAAAAATAAGGAAAGGAATAAATAAACAGCCAATATTTCTTTAGGTGTGTCCAATAGTTGAAACCATGTTACTTTTTACTACATTACCATGTTACTATTATGTTACATGTTACTTTGCAGCGTTTTTTGGTTTATTATTCTGTGAATAATACACCTATGTATTCGCTCAGCAAAAAATTTTTATAACACCCCCTCAAACTTTTTTCTTTTCCGTTTCAAGGTGCGTAGATTCCAAAAATGCAATGTCCGTCCGCCGTACGCCGTATCATGCATACCGGCTTCATTTTCAGTCTAAACATTTCGTTCTTTTGCACACAAGCTCCACTTGGGCCCTAGTTGTGTCCCGAAACTTTTCAGCCCGATCGGAATATATACCCAGGGGATTAATGAGTGAAAATGTGTGTAAAAATAGGTACTTTTTGCGTTTTAGCAACATGTTAGTAGGTAACATGAGCTTCTGAGATATGGTTATCCATGTTTTTGGGGACGAGAAGACCGAATATGAAGTCGATTTTGACCAGAGTGCAAAATTGAGTTCTACCAAATGTTCAGCTCCCAAAATTGATTTTTTATGAGTGAAAAAAACGCTGCAAATCCCTGCACAACGGTTTATTATTTTGTATAGAATACCCTCCTGTTACAGATCATAGCTCTATGTATAGATAACCCTTCTATATAATATGATATGTACTATTCTATTATATACATATTATGTAGATCGCAGACCCTCCGTAGGTTAGTACCTAACCCCGTACTCGTTACTAGGTACCTACCTAAATCACGAGTTAAATGTTGCTAAAATTATTCTGCCGATGACAAACAGTACCTAACAAAAAGAAACACACATAATGAAGTTCTGAAAAGAAATTGTTGATGAGGAGTGAAAAAAGTTGCAAAAGTACCTACCAACAAACTCCAGCCCCTTCTACGTAGATGGTATAATGAACCGTTGTGTAATAATTTACCGTTGAGTAATGATTTACCGTAGTAATAATTTACCCATCAATAATACTTCAACATTTGTTCAAGTTTCACTACCTACCAACAAACTCCAAAAGAGCCATCATTTTTCAAATTAAATAATATCACAGAACATCCAACTCGACTTCATACTCCGCCAATATAATCAGGTGATCCCTACCAATGATTGGCCGTATTCACAAATTCCTATTGTGAGCGCGTCTCTGGTTACGAGATTTGGTTTGAATTGTATACAATTTCATTCACACTGGAGTCGAAAATGCCTGTCGGTGCAAACTTCGGGGCCTTACTGTGAACGAACGGCTGGACGTACGATGCTCCGGATGGTCTTAAAAACTCGCAAGTTCAAGAACTATTTAAAACCGTAAAAATATTTACGTAAAAAAATGGTATAGGCGTTTTGAAAATTTCAACCCCTATTTTGAACCCCTTAGAGATGACTCACAGTAACGTCGAGCTTCGAGGACCAACTAGACGCCGAACGGAACCTATAACCCGAATTTCATCAATTTTTTTTCATGGTAACTAAGAAAAGTGGCCCGTACGGCGTACGGCGTACGGCGTACGGTGTACGGCGTACGGCGGACAGACAGAAATATTTTTATTGCAGTTTTGGATTCTACATACCTTGAAACGTAAACCATCAAATTTTGAGGGGGGGTAAGAATTTTTTTTTTCATGCTCGATTCCAATGGTTCATTATTGAAAATAATAAACCAAAACCAGTCATGCAGCATGACTTAATGAGCGAATTTTCAAAGAAATATTCGAATTAATGGCTATGGTTTTGAATAAAGGAAAACTTCGGTCTAAAATTTGGTTTTCTATGTATATTCTCTTCGTATTTATTTTGATTTGTACGTTTTGTCCATCCTGATTCTACCGTTTGTTATGAGTAGATTCCTTGTTCCTTCTGAATGGCCTTTCCTCTTGACTACGATTTCAGGCCTGGTATCTAAAACCAGTTCAAGATTTGCTCTTCTAGGTAGGTAGATCCTTCCTTCTTCATTGATATTATTTTTATCATGTTAAGTACCTACCTACCTTTGAATATCAAATATTCGTATGATACTGATAATAAATTGATAAGATACCTACCTAACCTTCTTCCTCCTACTGTTAGTACCTAAATTGAATAATTTGAAATAGATTTTTTCTTTCGTCTTCCTTCTAGTAATACGTGGGCCGGTACTTGTCTATCTATGAAGGTATCATAACAATTATATGTCAAATGGGAAATTCAAGGAGTTGTACTAATCGTTTGCCTCCCCCTTTTTTGCTTCGAACTCTCGTCTTCAATTAATACTTCTCACATTTTTCAATCTGACCACTCTAAGGGGGTGGGGGGGGGGGGGGGGTAAGAGTTTAAAGATTATCCTAGTTTTGGGTAATTTTTGCGCACTTTAAATGCTCTAATTTAAGAACGGATTTAGATATCTAAAATCCGATTTCACCATCGTGTTCAGCGTGCAAAAACCTTTAAAATGGGGGGTCACTTGTTAGAAAATAACATTTTGGGGATTTTTGGGTAATTTTTGCGCACTTTAAATGCTCTAATTTGAGAACGGATCAAGATATCTAAAATCCGATTCCACCATCGTGTTCAGCGTGCAAAAACCTTTAAAATGAGGGGTCACTTGTTGGAAAATAACATTTTGGGGATTTTTGGGTAATTTTTGCGCACTTTAAATGCGCCAAAACCCTCCTTAGAGTAGGCCAATTTCGCCCATCTTCGAACTTAGCCTTTCGATTGCCAAGATAGATTTTTTGTGCAAATTTGAGCTGTTTATCTCAATTCTATCGAGAGTTATCGTCTGGAGTGACACATATATAAATATATATATACATATAAAAAAGTGTTAAATTTCAGGAATCGTTTTAGAATGGTCTGAAACGGATTTCTATGAAGAAAATTTCCAAAAATTTATATTATTGAAATTTCGAAGCCATTGCAATAGCTTCATTTTCTTTGAAAATTCGCTAAAACCTGGGAAATCGTCTGAAATCACCATCAGTTTGTATAATAACACTGGAAAAAGTCTCAACACGTGGATCAAGACGATTAAATGGCACCACCAATGATCAAAGATAGTTAAAAAAAAAAAAAAAAGGAGCGTGCCTACCTAATTTGTGTTTTAGGGGCCAAAATTAATGGAAACCATCAGAGAGCTATTTCGATTATTACGCATGAAAGAAACAATAAATGAACAGCCAACATCTCTGTTGTAGGTATGTCCAATAGAATAATAAACCCATGTGACAAGGACTGCAGCGTTTTTTTTTTTTTTTTAAACTAGGTTACCTACTTGACTGAAAATAAGTTTTATGTAGAAACCACCCAGTATTAGGGTATATTCTGACATCCGGATCGTCATACTCTTTTTTTCCGAGGGAGACCTGGTAACCCTACATTTGACGAATCACTCTTGCTTGCGTTCTCTAAGGCATATTGTTTAGAATGAATAATTGTGGCTAAGTTGGGAACTAGGTATGTATGAAAATGAAGTTACCTTGTAACACGATCAGCACAATTTGCACTGGAACCACTCAACACTTCTCAGCGACCCTATTTATTTATTTAGGTAGCTACTAACCAGATTTTTTAATCGTCTAATGACTGCGCCACTGTTATTATTTATTAAAAAATGGTAAACATAATATTCATACACAAACGTTTATAATGCAGAGAGCTAATTAAATTCTTCTTCTTCTTCTCTCCTTCTGGCCCTGAAGGGATCGTCGCGTGGCCATGGCCATAGCTTGTGTGTTCGTTGACATGGTTGAGGTAGTCGTAGTTGGGATCAGTTGGGATTGCGTCTGAGGTCTGAGGCAGTTAGCAGCTTACAAGTTGAGCAGGTAATGAGTGGTGAGGGAAAATGAAGGGGTTGAGTGAGAGTTGAGTTAATGAAGAAAAATATTATTTATTAAAAATGTTATTTATTTCATTTTTCGAGAAGTTAATTATTTAATTTATTTTAACGGACAAGTGAGATATTATACCCAGAACCCAGCAGATTAAGCATTTCATAAACATCATGGAATAGTTGATTATTGGTGAGGCACTGTTTTAAATATTGTTGGATTAAGTTATTGGTGAAATTGTTAGAGGTATTGCCGAATTGGATAACGAGGATTAATGGCTGTCGTCGTACGCGTACATCTTAGGAGAATATGACACTTTTCTTGTATCTCCTCAGAGTCGCAGTAGCAGCAGGTCGGGTTGTCCCTCTTTCCCATCGTGTGCTGGAACTTAGTAGTGTTGGCGTGCCCGCCCATCCAGGAGTCTTGAAATTGTACTGACGAAAGGGTTTAGTTTTTAGTTCCCTTTTGCCGAAGAACCAAGGAGGTTGCAAAGGATTATCTAAGATGCCTCTTGTCCAAGCGCCAGCCCCTCGATCGTAACTATACCTGCTCTTCCAAGTGTCCTGTATGGCGTCAGCCAGTTTACAATAGAGATCAGGATGGCTTGTAGTCGTTTTGGGGCAGGTTGAGCTGGAAGAAGTGGATCCCGTGGCTATAACTAGTAACTAATTTATATCGGAAAAAGTTCGTTAAATTTTATTTGTCCTGGAATCCACTGTACTAATACGCAACTCCGGGCAGTGCTCAAGTGCCCCCTCCATCAGCCCAATCACCACCATCAAATGAATTGGAATGGGTTTTCCCTTGTACAAATTCCCTATGGCTTCCACTGGTGATTTGGAGTCAGAGAATTACTATTTTTTCTTGCTTGTGGGCATTCATGACATGTTGCAAGGCCATCTCTATGCCAGTCAGCTTGTAATGTTCCTCGCGTTGATTTAAGGTAGAGGTTGAGAAGTCATCAATCCCGCACATAGAACGTTACATATATTAATTTTTATTGGTTACTGGATGAACAACACAACGTATAGTTAGAGGGTGAGTTGCGTACAAGGTGCTAAGGCAGACTGAACCGGAGGGCGGTGTCCTGAGGGGAGTTCGGGAAAACTGGGTCGAGCTGAACCAGTGGCGGCTCCTGATAGGAGCATAGGAGCATGTGCACCCCCAGCCAATAAACCAAACATAATAACCAAATTCCCCCATCCCATTTGAAGAGTAAGTCGGCTATTTACAGATAACAGGATTTTACTATTTGAATCGACGCGCGAAACCGAGACCCACCGCCCCACTGGGCATCTGAGCCAAGAACCTATAATATTGAGAAAAACACACACACACTTGGAGCAGTTGCTCTCGTCCCCTCCCTTGACTCGTATTTCCTCATTGTTTCTGCCTGACATTTTTCGGTTTGAATATGGCGGGCCTTTGAGATTGACCAATCAAAAGCAGCAAAAATGTTTAGCTGGGTGCACAGACTGTTGTTGCACCTCGTCAGGTTCGCTGCAGTCGCTCGAGGGCAGTATCTTTACTCCTGCATTATCATCTGTTATCTCAATTCGGTTCCCTCCTGCATTTGTTATTCTCAATTGGTCTTCGTTTTCGTGGTTTCGTCCGTTGTTTTCTCTATAATTTATGTTCCGTTTTTTCTGAAGTGACAAAAGTTTTAAAGCTCCTGATTACTATACCTATGACAACATCAGAAAGTGAGAGAACGTTTTCATCTTTGAAGAGAATCAAAACAGTATTACGCAATTCCATGGCAGAGGACAGATTGGTGGCGCTTTCAATGCTGTCAATTGAGAAAGATTTGGTGAGATCCGTTCAAGATTTTAATGAGAACGTTATTGATATTTTTGCAAGTAAGAAGGAGAGGCGTGCTGATTTTATTTACAAGACCATTGAAGTTACCATTTTGTTGGACATCCTAGTTACCATTTTGTGACAGATGAATATTTTATTCCTGGTTAGACACCTGATTGGTACTTAATATCTTTGTTCCTGGGGTAGACACCCAATTCGAGATATTTTCGTTCCTGGGGTAGACACCCATTGGTGTTGGTGATACATATTTTGTTCCTAGGGTAGACACCCTATTCGTGATATTTTTGTTCATGGGGTGTTATCGCCTGTTTGTGTACGATAATTTTATTTTATTTTATTTTTGTATTCCCCGTTATTTACCTCAATGATATCTAACCCCTCCCTTTCCCCATAAACCTCTCATCTCCCACCCTCCTTCCTTCCCCTCCCTGGCAAGAGTTGCTTTCACCTCCGCTTTGGTTCTTGCTGGGCAAATACACATTTCAGCTTTAACAATAACATGCATTTCTTGGGTTTACTCCTTCAATGATTATTTCAGAATTTCCTCTTCCATTAGAGAACATTTTTCATGTCTATTTACGAGTATGTATTTAGTCGCGTTTGTAATTTGAAGATGAGAAAGCTTACAGGATTTATCCCATTTCCATATGGTTGAAATTTGTATTTGGCTGAGAAAAGCACCTCTCCCGTCCACTTCGCGATAGCCCCTCTTGATCTATGTGCACCCCCTGAGTTTCAGGACAGGAGCCGCCACTGAGCTGAACAAAGCAGTTCCGTCAAACTGACTCCTAACATCACCTCCCCCTATGAGGAGCACCTGTCCTCAGGTGTATGCATTAAATTCAGCCTAGATGGAAAGCTGGAATACAATACACGCTGACTGCTAATTGTACAAAAAACGTTTTTACTTTAAAGGCTCTCTGTTGCTGATTCTCCATCCGCTTTTTGAGAATATCTGTCCTCAGGTGGAAGTGAGGAGGGAGCGAATTTCTTCAAAGTAGATTCCTCACCTGTCCGATCCTTGAACGCAGGTGGAGAGGAAAGGTGTAGTTCAACAGTTTTACGTCATCAGCTTCACGAATTCTAGGGAAGTTGAACGGGTTTTTACAAATCAGCGAATTGTGTGCTTTGTGACATTGGCACACAAATCGGGAAGTACACTTTTCTAAATTATGTGTTGAGGCAAAGCAGTTCGCACACAAATCATTAGAATGAATCACATCCCATCTCTCCTCAATATTCATCCCTTTGAATGTTTTGCATGACGTCCACCGCAAACTTTGCAAGCAAAATTCAGTGTTCCTGGGGATGAAGAGGATGTGGTATTTCAGGCGGGATGAGTGATCTGGTGGTCCTTGATTTTTGTAACACTTTGAGATGTGTCGATGTCTGATGCCAATGAAGATGATTGTTTCAGGTTGTGATGGTTGGGTGTTTTCAATGAATGTCTTTGACGCTGAATGGCTTTGTTGATGAGGGTATGGGCGTCGACTTGGTACGTGAGTGCACGTTTTACCCATTCAATCGCTTGTGGAATGACCAACGGGCTTGGAAGTGATTGGATAGGTTCATCTAAGTTCCTGTCCAATTTCTGTAGAGTGTGGGGGTAGTGAGAAGCTAAAGAATGGGGGCTTGAAGTCGGATCAAAGGCATTCAACCCTTCAACTAGGTGTTTCCATTGTGTCAAATGTATAGCACAACCTACGCCCTCTGATGAAATTTCGACGTTGTTCTGAAACAGGATAGTCACAAAAACTTATGGGCGTTAGTACACAACACTGAAACACGATAATTAACCACGGAATTCCTTATTGGGAACGTAATTCCTTATTGGGAAGTCCGTGAGTCCTACTGGCTGCGCCAAATTTAATGTTCCTCGCGTTGATTTAAGGTACAGGTTGAGAAGTCATAAATCCCGCACATAGAACGTTACATATATTAATTTTTATTGGTTACTGGGTGAATAACACAACGTATAGTTGGAGTGTGAGTTGCTTACAAGGTGCTACGGCAGACTGAACCGGAGGGCGATGCCCTGAGGGGAGTTCAGGAAAACTGGGTCGAGCTGACCAAAGCAGTTCCGTCGAACTGGCTCGTAACGAGCTCACCTCTGAAGCTGGACGACACCGCATGCAGCCTCCTGCATTGTGTTGTGCGCAATAAGATGCTGCTGCTATTCCCTCCTGGTTTTTAGCCCCGTCGGAATAGGTGGAAACGAAGCCGTCGTATTTTCATTAAATTCTTAGGTAGGTTCATCTATATCTTGCCATAATTTGACACCTCCCAAAGGTTCCAACTTCTTCTTCTTCGCTTGCTGTATTCCTCTGGTGTCCACCACAGTTATTATTGTTATTATTATGGTATGGAGTGGTTGTATTGACTCTATAGCTAACAGATCTGTATCAACTAATTTGAAATGGTACCTGCTTATTGTATACATGAATACAAAAAATATTATATTGATGAACTAGAGAAATATGTTTTACTCACATGTGTGAATTTTGTGTTGAAATCCTTTCTTCCTCACCTGGCTCAAGAATGGTGTTGAAATCTGTAATTATGAAAATTGATGATAGGTAATTAAAAATATTATTGCGCCATAGTGATAAATTGATAAAATATAGATATATGTTATTGTTATACTCCCGCATGCGCCTTTTTGTTAAAATCCTTCCTTCCACACCTGAGTTATGGAAATGAGTTCAGCTTCGCGATTTTTAAAAAGTTTTATTTTAAGAAGACAAGCTACAAGACTGACAAATACACACTGATAACAAGTTAAGACACTGAAGAATGAGATGTGAGCTGGACTGAGATTAGAAGTGGAATAATAACATTCTTGTAGTGGCGGTCTTTATATTATACCTTTTACTTGTTTACGAGATATTTCAAGATAGTCAGTTCTAGACTTGTTTACATCTTGGTCCTTAATGATGTTTGCACATACATATCGTTATGTTCACATAACTCCTCCTCCCCTAGATTGAAGCGTCCTCGCGAAATCACTAAGAGATATTAAGAGGAGGGGCTGTAAGTATAACACGTAGGTAATGGAACCGTAATTTCAGGTTCGGTGTTTGGGACTCGTTGCACTTGCCGGTGTTGAAGACATTGCTTACCTTTATATATCAATAATGCAAGAGTACCTATTCCTAGTAGAACAAGGGTTGTTACAAATATATAAACATAATATGGTTTTGTTACAGAAATATCTTCTAATTCCTCCAAGGGTTTCCATTTTTACATTTATTTGGTGTAATTTTTCGAAAGTGATTGCTACATTTCGAGATTGCGGTGCTTCATTTAAAGGAAAGTGTAAAGGTTCACTTTCAAAGTAATGGTAGTTTTTTGTAGTAGGTATTTACTAATTTTTCTTCTGGGTCTAATTTTAACCTTCACCCGCTCGCCTCTCCTGAAGTCACACTTCCGATCGCGTGGGCGGCAAATTGGCCGCCCTTGATTTTTCATAATTTTCACTACTTTTCTTCGTTTTTTCCAAATTAGTTTTGACCAGGGAACTCCAGCACAACATTACAAGCACATTTTTATCATAAATTCTTTATTCAGATAATGGCAATCACAATAAGAACGTAGATATATATCAAAATCACATTTTCAATCTTTGAAGGTTTTCTGCACTAAAATAATATTCTGCAGTTCGCAACTTTTTCTATTGAAAGGAGGTAACAAAAGTTTGAATATAATCATAATAATACGTACTTCATTTCGACAAATAACTAAAGTGACAATAAAATAAAACGAAAGCTGGCTAGAACAAAACTAGAATATCCATAGTTCAAAACATTAGAACTTTAGTAAAAAAAAAAAAAAAAACTTTACAAAAATACAAAAATTATACTCAGGAAGATGAGTTAAAACTCAAAATACTTGAATCACATTGGAAAGCTGGCTAGATCAAAACTAGAATATATCCATAGTTCAAAACATTAGAACTTTCCAAATCGAGATGCAAAACATTCATGTTTCAGTTCAAAATACAGCAGAGTACAACAAGAAATATCGATGAGAACCCCTACACATATTCTAGAATACTGTGAAACTAGTACAGTTGAAAATACATGCGAAAGGAAAATTAATATTTACTTACATTTTCAAAATCGTGCGATGCGAAAACTGCCACGTTACCGCTCGCGTAGGCGGCAAATTGGCTCGAACCTGATGTCCCCAACTTTGGAGCAGTACTGACTGGGCTGACGTGTCCACCACGATCGGAAGTCAACGTAGTCTAGCAGGAAAGATATTAACTAGAGAATACATGGCGCTCTTGGGGCTATCACGATACTTTGAGCGAGCATACACGGGAAAATTCGAAAAGGCGGCCAATTTGCCGCCCACGCGAGCGGATGAAGGTTAATTGAGTTGTAAGCTTTGGTCTTACTGTAATACTTCCATTCGTTCTTTGTATCTTAATTTTTGAAACGTTAAAAATAAAATATTGATTAATAATATCAACATAAGTAAGTATTGGCTTATCGTTATTTACAATATAATTTGTAATTTTTATAATATTGTCCGCAGAAAAAGAGCTTTCTTTTGAGCCCCAACAAGCCTACATAGGTTTAGCTCGAGTAAATTGCCTAAATTTGGGGGTACGACCCACCTACCAACGATTTGATAGGACCATGTTCTTGAAATCTGGAGACAGAAGATGGGATAAGCCACGTGTTTTTAAAACATGGCGGAAAACCCCTCTTTCCTTTCCAAAACCATCCTTTTCACAATAATTTGGAGGAACGGGTTTTTGAAAATTAGCACCAACCAACAAAGACAACACCCAAAAAATAATAAGAGGGGGCATGACGTCACACCAGAAGATCTCGTTTGATAAAAGAAAGGTGGGGGTCCTCAGCTGATTATGATAAGGGGTTGGAAGGGGTAATTGAAAAAGATTAGGTAAGAAGTGGTTATGGAAGGGGGAAACTAATTTTGAATGTTGGAGGGAAAACCAAAGGCCATGGAAAAGATATGTGGAAAAGGATGGATGTTATAGTTTATATTATGATCCATGAACTGAACCAAGTAATGAGTTGTGGTTGGAGGGGCTGCCACAAAAGGGGTGGGAAAACTTACAGGTTATAATAAATTATTATTATCAAGTCATGTTTGATAATATGCAGTTAACAACTGTTGGGAAAGAGAACATCAGCTGATTCCTCTGGGGGAGTGGTCCTGGTGGGAGAAATTCAAAAATTGGCGGTTAAAAAAAGGCGGGAGATTGGTGACCAGGTGGTCTAAGTTCATGGTAGAATAAAAATATACTAACTCTAGCTAAGGTCTAAGGTACTATGCATGGCATTGAAGAGGGTGGTTGGGAAGGTATTTGAAAACTAGGTAGAAAGAGAATTTTAAAAATTGGCGGGAAAACTTACAGATTTTCATTCAAAATACAAGTCATGTTTTAAAACTGTTGGTTAAAAACGGGTGGGAAAGGGAACATCAGTTGATTCTTGATGAGGAGGGGTGGTAGTGGGTGATATTCAAAAACTGGCTGTTAAAAAAAAGGGCGAGATTGATTAAGGGCTGATTAACCTACTGTGCTTTGATTAAAAGAGCGATGGTATTTGAAAATTAGATGGAAAGAGAATTTGAAAAATTGGCGGGAAATTACATGAATGCTTCAGCTTGACATCATCCATGGGTATGGGTATGGATAACTTTAAAGCATCCATGGTCATGACTTAGCAGGGTTCACATCCATCCGGAGCCGTCTGGAAATACGGATAGGGGAAGCTAGTGAAAAGCAGTGGAAGGGATGGAGGGGAATCGCGGAAGTTGGGAAGGCGTTCATAACCATCCGGAATTTTGGCTGACAACTCGTTTCCCGCGCTTCCTCCCACAGCTGTTTCGGTTGCCGACGCCATTCTGTATGCGCAGTAGTGAACTGCGCAGATGCGGAGCGGAAAATATCTGAAAAATCAGATGCGTACAGTTCGCTTCAAAAAAGGCTTCTCCGGAAAGAATATTCCCCCCTCCCCAGCTGATGTCCAACCAATCAGCTGCTCGTACGCACTTTCCGGATGGATGTGAACCCTGCTTTAAGGTTCTCGCACAGTAGTGTTTTCTGTGCAGGAAACGCCGTGGATAGGACGTGGGATGCCGGCCGGCTGCCTCTGTCCCGTCCTGTGCCTACACCCCCACTAGGCAGGAACTTCCTCAACTCTCTTTCCCCCACCGCTCGCCATACTCCCCTCGTTTCAAGATCTCTTGTTCTCAAACAACATTTTTGTCCCATTTGCTTCTTAGAGTGAGAGTAGCATACAAGTTTAATTCATGAGTGATTCATCATCATCTTCTTCTGAGGAAGAAGCTATAGGTAGCTATAGTTGCGGCTACTCTGCTCACCGAACCTAATAAAATGATGTGGGTTCATGACCATCATTTAAGAAGCGAGATGAACTTCGAGAGTTAAGTACGATTTTTGAGGACCTCAAAAACGATGCTCATAAATTTTTGACCTACTACCGAATGAACTATGAAAAATTTGAAGAGCTGTTGGGTATGGTGGAACCACATATTACGAAGATGGATACCAGTTTCCGGAAATCAATTAGTCCAAGAGAAAGACTGGCTCTCACATTGAGGTGACATTTTTTGATCGCTCTTTAACATAATGCGCTTGAAACTTTGACATTGATGCACCGAACATTTTGACGCCTAAAATATGTAAGTATAGGTACCAATCAAAAAAGTTCCAGTCATGCAGCATGATCATTGTGAATTTTGAAAGATGATGAGATACCTGGGTCATTCTCATATTATTTGACCATTTGATGTCCGTAGTCTTTAACATTGTTTTTTTACACGGGTTTTCAGCTTCAAAAAAAGGATTTTGGTATCAATTTGTAGGTTTTTTGGAGAGGAATGCAGTGGTATCGTTAAAAAGAACCTAGCACATCCTCAAGAAAAAATATTTCAATGTAATGTTTGAAAACGTCACGAGTGTTACTGTCCCAAGGGGGTGGGTGTGATGTTCATCACCATCTGAAATGAAGCACTCACAGATGAAAAAAATTTAAACCACGAGGGATTTCACTGTTATATGATGCTGCTTCGAATTATGGAGGTTTTTTTCAGTTACCTCTAATACTTTAGGTCTGTTCCTGCCTACCAGGAAGTTCTTTAACCAGTTAATTTAGATAACTCAAGTGGTGGGGATGAGTGAAGGAACTTTTCAGTTTTTCAACTGGGTGGTTGGAACGCGCAGAACTACTCCAGCAGAGAGCGCTGGGGCTTCAGCAGTGACGTGAAATAACAGTAACGTGAAATCGAAACCTTCCGCCCGTCAACGTCCGCAACGTCGTCGCTATTTCCTATTTTATTTTCGAGCTATTTTCCGACGGCGGATATCCGACTCTATATGAATAAAAACAGGAGAATATTATCATCAAATTACCTTCGTGCTCCATTCACCACGATTCATTTACCATATACCATGGTCTATTTCTTTATTACATCATGATCTAATTATCTACATCTACACCATGGTCTTCACACGTTCTACTTCTCAAAGTAGGTTCAACTTCAACTTTTTGTCTTCAAGTTCAACTACCACTGTTTTCGAAGTTGAACTGTTTAATACCTACGTAAAAAGGATGAGTACTAGGTTACACTTGAAAGCCTTACCTGCATTCTTGACGGCGGTGAACTGATGTTTTTAGACACGGAAAAGACGGCACTTGAAGGAGAGTAAACGAAACACAGACCTACGTCGAGAACCAACCTCCACGGGAAGTCAGAGAGAAATGAATTTTTGGGAAGGTAATGGTCAGGTTACCGTAAAAAACTGGCTTAACCCGCTTCTCATCCAGTGAAGAAAGTTTAATAACTCGAAAAAAAAGTTTTGTAACTCGTTGCGGCTGGAACGGTGAAGCGAGTGAAAAGTTCTGTAACTGAAAACGGCAGGAACGCGACAATCGTGCGCACTGGGCCACTTCGCACAACTTGTTTAAGAACTGACTGTGGCAGGAACATACCTTTTAAATGTAAAGCAGAAAAACAGGAGTGTCCCACTGTTTGGTGAAAAAAAAAAAATCATGAGTGTTACCATCAGTTCTGGGCAACACTGTTCATTGAAAATGGCGGGAAAGAGTCAGGTTATGTTTGTTTGTGCTACCAGCTATCAGTCCACTCCACCTGCACTCCTGCAGCCTTTGCCCAGGAAAGAGCTGGCAGGCCATTTCAGCATTTTTCATCGAAAAACATGGTATGTCACAAAAATTATTCATCATGAGTGTTACCACTATTGTATTTAACATACTTAGTTCAATTAAACATGCGAGTGCTAACTGCAAAAGACATAGTTTAGGGACATTTATTTTTGGGTGACCCCTCATATTATCTGTCCAGCACTTCGTTAGGTTAAGATTAACCTTTTTGTGTAATAAACATCACGAGTGTTACCATCATGAGTGTTTCTATAATACTGAAGTAATACTGTAATTCTGAAAAAACTGACAACTGATGCTCAAATATGTTATTCTGAACATCTATAGTAACATTCCAGATAAAATTTTATTCAATAAGATGCTTTATTTTTTCCCCCAACTTGAAGGTCCAGAAAAGCCGAATGGTCAAATTATATGAGAATGACCCACCTGCCAACCCCTCGTCATATTTATTTTTTTTAAAATCACGTTTAACACGATTTTTAGCAATTTTAGTGACAACATAACTTGAATTTGAACACTTAATTGCGAGCAAAACATTGCCAGTTTTTCACTTTTTGTGTGATGTCCTACATCAGGGAATCAAGAAATGACCAGGCAATTGAACCAATGATTAATTGAACTACCTATTTTAATTGAACAAATGATAGTTATGAATGAGAAATATAATTTGGACAAGGGAAGGCGGGCGTGGGGAAGGCGGGCGTGAACGTGGAGAAAATTTGGACGGTGGAGGGAGAACGTCCCGTGCCAGGAAACGCCATTTTTCGCTTTGAGAGCGATCGCGCCGCAACCCGTCCTGTTCCTGCCCCATGCCGTGACCGCCGCGTCCCGCCTACCCGCCTAGTATGCGTATCTCCGTTCAAATGCACAGAAGCGAAAAAATACGACCCGCGTCCCACGGCTGTTTCCCGTCCTGTTCCTGTTCTGTTCCCGCCTAGTGTGTGAGGACCTTTAGGAGGCTGTGACATCACATCAACTGTGACCTTTGATATTGTTTTTGTTGGGGGGGGGGGGGGGGGGCAGTGATAGGCAGAATCGGCGTTTTCACCATGTTATACAATTTTTTTGATGAGCGAATACATAGGTGTATTATTCACAGGATACTAAACCAAAAGTAAGGAATAATTTTCTATGCTGAACAGATGTTACATAATTTATTCAAAGCCGATACAACAAAATGTTTTAAGGGCGCCAAATTCCAACTGAACCGTATACAAACCAAGGATACGATATGAGGATGTGTATGGGGTTTTTAATTAAAATTTGGCGCGGATTCAACATTCAATTCAATTTTGTTGTACTTACTGACTGAGTCAACTATATAAGTATGTTGATCAAAGATCAAGTTGAACATTGTCTCTAAATTCATTCTTTCCAGCTAAAAGTAGTCCAAACTAATAAGCTAGTTCAGTGGCCATACCCTGGACGGGTCGTCAAGACCTTCATGAACATGGTGATGAAGATCGTTCATGAACTTGGTTTTCTCATGTTTCTTTACTTATATTCTTCATTACGTAGGTACTAGGTAAGTATGTTATTGAATAAAGAATTGAATTGAATTCTTCAATTTTTAGTTTTATACAGCTTTTTTGAAGTCCGCGTTACTAATTGTTGTAAAATTTTTTTGTTTTTTAGCGCGATCACTATAATTATTCTTTTTAAATTTAGTTACGAAAAGGTGTTTATGAATTATTTTATAATTTTAAGTGCATTTTTCGAAAGGTTTTACAAATAGGTAACTTTTTTAAAAAATTAGGTAGCTACACTTTCCTGTGCCAGCGCCTCTTAATAGTTACCCATTACTAGCTTAATAATATACCTCATGATATCAAGTACTGAATGGTACCATCATTACTAGCCACCATCCACAGTCTTTGTCAGTCTGTTTTCTATCGTCAAGAACTAGAAGTCGAAGAGATATATAACTGGCCATTACAGGCCCAGTGCTAATTTTTTTACCTAAAAAACTGGGATGGGACCACCGGGGTATGATCTTAAATTTGAAAAAATATTCATCGAAATCGGTTCTGTAGTTTCGGAATAGTCGCTGGACAAACATTTAAAAAAAATTATCATAGAAACAGGTCGAATTAAGAACCTCCTCGTTCTTTGAAGTCTGTTAATTATCATACCGTCAAAATAATGTGTTATAAACTTCGCATTCCCAGACTTTGATCATTATGTGACCGTACTGATGGGTGAATCATCTCCGGAGAGCAGCAGCGATTATGACGACTCCGAAATCAGAGATGAAAAAGGACGAATGAGGAAACAAAGGAAAAAGAAAAGGTTGATGTACGGCGTAGAGGACATTAAAAACGTTCCATTGTATCACACGAAATACGTCAGATGTAAGCTGTACTTCACAGGTCCATGAGTGCTGTCTGTAACAAGATGAGTGCCACAGCTCAATAATAGATTAAAATGAAGAACTAAGGCCTGGATTCCTGGATTTATCTATTTGACAATTGCTACAAACTACAATAATTCTATCTATCACATTGCTGTCACCCATATTTGAACAAACTTTTTATGGCTATTAAACTTACAAATCTATGTGTATCTACATTAACTAATCCAACTAGGTAGATACCTACCTACTGCATAATGCATGAGTCCGAAGTATCCAGGTAAAGATATGTCTGTATTGATTCAGCTTTGTACAATGTTATGGCAGATTACATGGAGTTCATGGAAGATTTGAAAAAACGTGCAGCTGTTACCCCGAATCACCACTGGCCACGTTTCATGAAAAGTATGAGGTTTTTGATTAATTTTCTCGTTTTCACACGAGGTGCAATACTATGGAGCATAAATGGGTAAGCAGCATTTAACGTTATTAACGATAGAAATCTTAATTTCAATAGTTTTCTCGGGTTATGGTGCTGATGCAGACGAAGAAAAGGATCCCGAATGGTTAGGACTTTTGCTGATGGCACCAAGAGAATGTTTCAAAGAGAGTAAGTTTCCTCAAGGTTACTCTTCTAATTTTCTATACAAAAAAAATGTTAGAATATTAGGCATTGTTTTTGACAAACTAGAAATTTGTTGTATCAGCGAATTTCCAATTTTGGTTTATTGTTTTCTATAATGAACCTTTGGAATCGAGCATGAAGGAAAAAAAGGTATGTAGAATCCGAGAAAATGATTTTTAACAAAATCTGTCCGTACGCTACCTACTTCGCACTTTTCTAGGAGACATGAACCAAAATTAATTAAATTTGGTTTGTGAGTCCCATTTGGGGGTCTAGTTGGTTCGCGAAGTTTGGCGTTACTGTCAGTCAAGGGGTGAAATATATAGGTTGAAATTGCCAGACACCGTAGCTCGAAAACGTTCAGTAGAAGAGTATGGTTTTTTTTAAGTTTTAAAATAAATCTCGAACTTGGGAATTTTTTGAGGCCACCATTACGTCCAGCCGTTCGTTCACAGTAAGGCCCCGAATTTCGCACCGAAAAGCTTCGTCAACATGATAGTGAATGAAACGGTATACATCCGGCCCGGATATCATCACTAGGGAGCACCTGATTATAATCACGCATGGCTCTATGAAATCGAGTTGGTTGTTCCGTGATATTATTATTTCATTTGAAGAATGATTGCTCTTTGGATTTTGTTGCTAGGTACTTTCGTAACTTGAACAAACTTAGTGCTTCATGAATAATAACAAATAATTAATTATTGAATTCTTGATTCCAACGCATATTTATGAAATGCGATTGCCCGGCTGGCTCTAATACTCGATTTAGGGCTCTTATATGGGAAGCATGAGGGTAAGTACTGACTACAGAAAACAGTGATAACCGCAAGGTGCATTTGTACAGGGAATAATAAACCACTGTGTAATAATTTGCATCATCTGTACTTCAGTTCAGCAACTATACTAAAATGTTTTGTCGTGGTATCCTCCCAGAACCACAACTTCACTATGTAGAAATAAGATCTCGCCAAATAAACATAGAAGTGGGGACGGAAGACGCAGGAGAGCCGAGGGCCCGCCTGGAGATCCCCACCACCCTCCACTAGTTGGAGGATGGAGGGAGACAGCTCCCAAGCCTATATACACTCGCCTCCTTCACCTTTTTAACTATTCTACACTCTCCTCTAGTCGCTGACTACTCTGTTTCCTCCTTACCTCGTCTCTCTCCTTACCTAAAAGATCTTGGGCATGGTGGTGATTCGCTCATAACCAAACCAAGCAAACTACCCAAAAAGATCTCGGGCATGGTGGTGGTCCGCCCATAACCAAACCGGGCACATCCCCCCTCGACGCCGCTCGTAGTGGATGTGCGTCAAATTTACATTCACTACATGTTTCAAATCAACAGATGTGCAGCTATAGGGGAAATTGCGTAGTTCCTACCACATCCTGTTGTGTGACCACGTGGCTGCATTGACAGCAGAACTATATCTACTTGTTTGTTATTGAGTTTCAAGTTCATCATCTTGTGAATCTCTTCCTGTGATGAGCGATCCTGGCTCCACAACGACCTCGTTATCATCGACCGAATGTTCCCCTTCAGCGTGTGCCGGGGGTAGCTCGGAACTTTTGAAGAAAGCAGGTATTGACATGTCGATCGAGGGGAACTTGGGTGCTTGAACGGTGATGATTAGCGTCAGGTTAGCTCTCTAGCAAACAGCCTTGCTAAACACGAATGTTGCATTATTTGGCTGATAAAAAGCACACATCATGTGGAATGCTATGTAATAAAATGCTGTTTCTTATACCGAATAGTACCTGCAGCAAACCATACTGATCATACAAATAAATGAATTCGTTCATCCATTATATCATTTGAAAGTATAATTGATGAATAAACGAACTTGTGAAGTTCATTTATAATTATGTCTAGTGGGACACTTGAGAACGTTTACATGTAGTAGTTCCTTGAACTACCCTTCGACAGCCCGTTCTAAGAGAAATTCGAATAAAAAAAAAAATTCGAATCTCCCGCCAACGGCGAAAAAACAGGGTTGCCCTCCCGCGGGGCGCCCCGTCACCGGCCGCACCGCGGCGCCGGCAACACTGGCGATGCCCCGATGAAACTTCACTCTTTGAAGAACGACAATTAGCAACTGCCAGCCAAATCCAAGACAAAAGGGCTGGGTGTGGAGGGTAAATTGTAAATTGTAAATTGTAAGTCGGATCACTCAGGAATGGGGGTCGGTTGCCCCAAAGCACGGAAGCCTATTGGCTTATTGTACTTTTCCTGAGTGTCCTAGCTTAATCAAATAACCCCAGTCCCCTGGTGAGGGTTGTAAGGTTTTTGATTATATTTTCGCTGGGAAATTCCCTCATTGGGGTTGAGGCCCCAAAGAGGTTGTGCCTGCGCTGAGCGAGTGCTGGGCACTCAAATATTATGTGGGATGCTTTTTCGTCTGTCTCCTCACATAGTCTGCATTGGGTTGTTTGTTGTGTGACCCCTATGCGGTTTAGGTGGAAGCGCAGGGGGAGGAAGCCGGTTAATAGGCCGACTATTTGCCTCAGCTCTCTGCGGTTCAGTCTAAGGAGCTCCTCAGTAGCGTTGGAGTTGGGTCTGGCCATCATCCGTTTACTGTGAGCGTGTCCATCTATACGTGACCATCTTTTGGTGGTCTGTGAGCGAACCCACCGGTTGATGGCCCCTCTGATGGTGGTTTTTGGTAGGCCGACCGCCGGTTCTGGGCCAGTGAAGGGTGTTTGAGAGCCCTTTCTGGCGAGTGAATCGGCGTTTTCGTTGCCTATAATTCCTCTATGGCCTGGCACCCACTCCAGAGTAACTCTGTTGTGTTTCGCCAGGGCGTTGAGGGTTTGCATACAGTCCCAGACCACTCTAGATGAGACGATGGGGGCTGTAAGTGCTTTTATTGATGCTTGGCTATCCGAGAGTATGCGGGTGTGGGATCCACGGTGTCCCCTCCTCAGGCTCTCAGAAGCCGCAGCATCAATTGCCACTATTTCTGCCTGGAATACAGAGGTGAAATTCCCCAGTGGGGTTGAAAAGTCCCACCTGGGTCCTGCCCCGTATACTCCGGCACCAGTGCCGTCATCCATTTTTGATCCATCTGTGTACCAGATTATATCATTGGAGCAGCATTTTTTCCAACCATGCCCCGCCCACATCAGCACGGATGCGTATGGGTGTGGTTGATGGAGGGTTTTTGGCATAACATCCGCCACCATGTCAAGTAGTGGTTCTTGTATAGCCTTTAGTATATTGGTATGGCCTGGGTGGGGTGTGTCCCGCCAGGTACCATTCCATTTCAGCCTCAGGGAGGCCATTGCGGCCTCCCCTTTAATGTAGATATCTATTGGGGGTAAGCCCAGTAGAATCTCCATGGCTGCAGTGGGTGTACCATGCATTGCACCTGTGATGGTTAGACAGGCCAGTCGTTGTACACTGGTAAGGGTTTGGCAGGCCCCTACCTGACTGACCTTCGGCCACCACACAGCGCAGCAGTACGTAAGAATGGGTCGTACTATCGCGGTATAAATCCAGTGGACCATCCGCGGCTGTAGGCCCCATGTTTTTCCGCAACTGCGTTTTGCGCACATAAGGGCTCCCTTGCCCCTATTTGCTATGTACTCGAGGTGTTTGTTCCAGGTGAGCGTTGCATCCAGGTAGACGCCCAGATACTTCACCCCACGCTGGAATGACACCTTTGAGTTGTAAAACCGGGGTTCTGAGAGACCTCTCAGATTCCTCCTTCTTGTGAATTGAACCAGCGTGGTTTTATTTGGGTTTACATTTAGGCCCTCTGTGCCACACCAGTCTTCCACTGCTTTCAGAGCTGACTGTGTCAGATCTGAGACTGTGCTGACAAAGGGACCCCTAACTAGGATTACCACATCATCAGCATAGCCCTGTACGTAGAGGCCTTGACCACTGAGTTTCTCCAGCAGAGAGTCCACAACAAGGTCCCACAGAAGGGGGGACAAAACCCCGCCCTGCGGGCAACCCCTTGCCACAGACATCCCCACGGACTCCCCAAGGAGCTCAGCCTCTACTGTCCTGCTAGTCAGCATGGTACTTATCCACCTACACAGGGTGGTGTTTGTTCCATGCCGGCGCGCTGAGTTTATAATTGAGTCTACAGAGGTATTGTCAAAAGCGCCCTCTATATCCAGAAATATACCTATGGCAAATTCTTTAGTTGCTAGCACCGATTCCACCTGTGACACCAGGTGGTGCAGTGCTGCCTCACAGGATTTGCCCGGTTGATAGGCAAACTGATTGGTGTGTAGAGGCCTCTCTGTGAGAGAGGTTTCCCTCAGATACCTATCAACCAGTTTCTCTAATGTCTTCAAAATGAAGGACGTTAGACAGATGGGTCTGAACGCCTTTGCCTGGTTGTACCAAGGTTTCCCTGGCTTAGGCAGAAAGATGACCCTTGCTTTGCTCCATCTTTGGGGTATTGTGCCTGTAGCCAGGCAGGCCCTAAAGAGTGCACTCAGGATCCTGGCTACCCCATGGCCCCCTTCCTGAAGCAGTTTGGGGATAATGCCATCTGGGCCCGGCGATTTGTATGGGCTGAAGGTGCTGATAGCCCACTTTGTGCGTTCAATGGAGACCACACCCTTTGCCACTTCCCAGTCTGCCCTGGTTGCTCTCATACCCTGAGCGCCGGTTGGTGGTTGAGGTGGGGGTCCCCGAACGTCAGTCACCGCCGAGCCAGGGAAGTGAGTCTCTAGTAGGAGCGCTAGAGTGTCCCCGGCTGTTGTGGTGTAGCTTCCATCTGGTTTAACTAGTGTGCCAATTGGATTGATAGGAGCCTTAGAAAGGACTCTTTGGAGTCTTGCACATTCCGAGGTTTTTTTCCACCTCTTCACAGAACTTCCTCCATGTGTCCCTTTGTGATTTCCTTATAAGACTCCTGAGTTGGGCCAGCTTGGTCTTATAAGCGTCCCAGTTGCCCGTCTTTTGCGCCCTATTATATAGTTTGCGTGTTTCACGCCTAGTGACTTCTATTTCCCTATTCCACCAGGGGACCCCGGTGGTTGAGAGTTTAGTTGTCATAGGAGTGTGATTATTGAATGAGGTGAGTAGTGCCTCTTCTAATTCTCCCGCTACCGCCTCAATATCAACTATATTGTGTAATTTGGTCCGAGTTCCTCTCAACCAGCCCTCCACTTCCTCCCTATAGGCTTCCCAGTTCGTCTTCCGAGGATCGCGGTAGGATTGCTGCGTTTTACCCACACCTTGGATTTCCACAACAATATACCTATGATCCGAGTAGGAGGGAGTATCGGATACGAACCATTTCTTTATTCTTTGATCTAGTGGAGGGGTAATAATGGTAATGTCAAGGACCTCTTTCCTATTTATGGTGACAAATGTTGGTTTGTTTCCCCGGTTTGCTACATATAGATTACTAGCTACCAGGTAGTCAAACAAGCATCTACCTCTGGTGTTGGTGTCGGTGCTTCCCCAGGCAACATGGTGGGCGTTGGCATCCGCGCCGACTAGGAGCTGCACATTGTCCGTGCGGCATTTTTCGACAAGGTCCGGCACCTCCACGGGTGGTGGCCCCTCCGATGAGTTTCCCGGAAAGTAGGCTGAGGCAGTTATTATGTGCTCCCTTTGGCCATTTTCAGAGAGGGTTATCTTCACTGCTACTAAATCCCTGAAACAGAACTCAGACATAGTTAGTGAATTGATGTCATTTTTGACAAATACGCAGGCACGTACATCATCCACGCAATCGCGTTTGTAGATTAACTTACCTCCTGCGTTGTTGAGGCCCATGATTCTGCCCCGGTAGACCCAGGGTTCTTGAATCAGGGCGACGTCGTAGTTGCCAGCTGCGAGCAGCTGGCATAGGGCAGCTGTCGCCACCTTGTTATGCTGCAGGTTTATCTGAATGACCCGCAGCATCACTCGGTGGTGTGGACAGCTGCCTAAAGGTGACTCTCCGGGTGTGGAAGTGGGGTTTAAAGTTGTGCCCCTTCAACCATTCCAGAGAGCCCTTATCTATTTTCAGCACGAGCTCTAGCCCTCTCTCATCCGCTCGGCTGAACAAAAGGCGCCATTCCTTCGTTGAGAGTCCAGGATTCTGGATCTCAAACAAAGGAAGTAGCTTCCTTGCGTCGGATCGATCAAGGAAGTCGGTGGGGATCCAGACCCCAACCTTCACCTGATCCTCCAACAGCATTTTTGCGTGCCCCGTCCGGAGGGTGGCACCATCCCAAGGCCGCAGCACCCCAACCCTTTCCTCCAGCCAACCCTTCGACTGGCTGTTGGAGCAGGTCAGGTGGACCACACCATTGCTGGTATAGCCGTTTGTGAACTGCGGACCCTGGCCGGGCGCCTCCAGGAACGTTGCCCGCACTATTGCTCCCAGGACCAAGTTGGCTTCCACGTCCGATAGTCGTTCCACGGGGTGGTTGCCGTGTACTACGACCATCTTGGTGGTGGAGAGTGCACCGCTGTACCCGCCAGAGCTGTCACCCTGAGGTGATGCTCCGGATTGGGCCACGGTCTCTCCCCGTGCCTTCTTGATCCTAGGCATTGAGGCCGAGGGGGGGGTGGTGTGGGGGGTGCGTGGCCGTTTACCCGGCGTACTCGCCCCCACTCCACTCCCACCCGGTCCCACTGCCAGAGGCGGGCGGAAACCCGCTCCAGAGACGCCACCGGGTACAAGGGGTTCAACGCTGATTAGCGTTTCTGCCCCTTGTGAGGTGGTTGCTCCTTCACGGGTCCCCGTCGCTCCGGCATCAGGAACAGGCTTCCCCGACCTCTTTCTCCTACGAGGCTTAATGGGCTCCCCTCTATCGAGAGCCCTTTGTCTGGCCGCCTTCCTCAGCTGAGCGCCAGAGGGTCGGCGGCCCAAACTTTGTGTGCTGGTGGATTGCTCTTGAGAAGCGCCACCTGCGCCTGTGCAATCCATGGATGTCGGGGTTTGTTCAGCCCCAACTTCCGAGATTGCCATTTCTGTCAGTGAGGTGGAGAGTTCAGAGCAGCTCTCTTCCTCACTGACAGTGGTTGGTAAATGTAAATTTTTATTTTCGTTCTTCTTCGTTTTGATCCCACGAGAAGCTAGGGAAAGGGTCGTCCACCCATACAGAGCCCCGCATGTATAGGCAAGCCTAAGTACACCCAGGGGGTCGGCCGGTACCCTGGGGGCAGCCGTTAGATGTGCACATTGCCCTCTGCACCATGCAGACCATCAGCACGGCGTGTACACCTTGGTCTTGAGGGTTGTCTACTCTTAGTTGCCGTGTGCAATGGCCCACACCATCCAGTGATCAACACACTCCAAGGAGGTGCGATCGTGCAATAGATGGTGTGCGCCGCGGACTAAGCCCCCCCACCAACGGCAAGGTGGTAGACGCGAGGGGGGGGTGTGGAGGGTCCTAAACGTTCTCAAGTGTCCCACTAGACATAATTATAAATGAACTTCACAAGTTCGTTTATTCATCAATTATATCTGTGGGACACTTGAGAACGTTTACATGTAGTTTGTTTAAAGAATCAAACCAAGATAGGCAGTTGCTCTAGGGAAGACAACACCCGGAGAGAAGACCAGGCACTAAAAATTGAAAAAACGGTCTGTGAGACCTGTGTAATCCAGGCCCGGAGCCCCTAAATTACCCCTCCTTGGGCTCCCTCTTTGGCCTCAGTTAGTCTTCTCACGGTTTAACATCACCCCCCCCCCCCCCTTCTTTTTGTGCCTGCCAATGTCGGGGCTGGAAAGTCCCGATTCACATATCACCCAATTATTTGTGATCTAACACTCTCCTTCAGGAAGGGAAGAAGGCACAAACCAAGGCTAATCTGATTGATGATCTAACACTCTCATTCAGAAAAGGGGGAAGGGCACAGGACTCAATTAAATATAAACAAAAAATACCCGCCTCACCTGGAGCAATGGTGGGGCCGTTATGACTCCGGTGTGGGGTGGAACACATGGGAAATAAAAGAGTCGTCGGCCACTAGGGGCCTATTATAAAAGTTGGCGAACACCGCCGAACTCCTCGTCCATCCTGCTGCTTTAAAAATTGTGTCCAAGGAGGCTCCTGCCCTGTTTGCAGCTGACACCGAAGCGTGCCTCGTTGAATGTGACGTGAACCAGTCCGCCACTCCTGCTTCTCTCAACACCCCCGTCACCCAACCCGAGATCGTCTGGCGGGACGCCGCCGTGTATGGGTGCCGGGTAATAACAAATAATGCCTCCGTGGTTGAGGACCTCAAAGATGCTGACGCCTGGAGGTATTCCGCCATAAGGGACGCCACACAGAGGAGCGGCCGTTGCGGAAAAAACGGCACCGTGAGGCATGGTTGCCGCCTATAAGGCGCCGAGGTTTTCAAACGGCCAGCGACACGGATCTCCAATCCTTGATCTGGACGGATCTGCACTTCCGACACCTTTATTGAGGCGATAGTTTGGAGCCTCTGTCCTGTTGCTAACAATAACAATGTGACTAATTTACGTGAGATCCAAGGGAAATCTTGACCGGGTCTTTCCAACCACTGTAACACCCTCTGTGGGTCCCACGTCGTGTCATATCGCGCAGCCGGAGGACGAATATGGGACACCCCTTTCAGAAAACGGGAAATAAGGGGGTCAGAACCAAAGGAGGGCTCCACCGCAATAAGGGACAAGGCCGACCTATAAGTATTAAAGGTAGCATACGATACCGATGTGTGCTGAAGGATAGTCTGCAAAAAATGCACCACTACCGGAGGCTTGGGGTCCCATGGACTCAATCCCTTTGTTTCACAAAAATCCCACCAGCGCCGATAACAACCCTGGTACTGGGCATATGTCGCGGGTGATAGCGCGGCTAAAATAGTGTTCACCGCCGGGGCGCTAATCCCTCGCCTCTCGAACGCCTGCCGGACAACCTCCCTGCTATTAAGCGTAGTGTGTCCGCTCGCGGGTGGGTCTGGTCCCTGAAAGGCAAATGTAATAAGCGATCGTTAGGACCAAAATACAGGGGCGCGGAGATCAATAATTCAAAAAAGGTGGGGTACCACGGCTGAGCTGGCCACTCCGGTACAACCACTATCCCTGTTGATTCCTCCGTAATAATCTTGCGCAACACCTTGAGAATCAGCGCAAACGGCGGAAAAGCATAAAAGCTCCACCCTTCCCAGGAGAAGGTGAAGGCGTCGACACCCCATGCCCTAGGGTCCGGGTGCCAAGAGAGGAACCTATCGCACTTTGCATTTGCTGCAGAGGCAAATATATCGATGTCGGGACACCCCCACACGTTTACGATCTCCCGAAAAAATTCCTCACCTAAGGACCATTCCGTTATCCCAGGGAGACGGCGAGAACATTCATCGGCCACTATATTTTCTTTGGAGGCGACATAGGATGCAAAAATGACAATACGCCTCTGCTCACACCATCGCCAGATCCGTTCAGATAGTTCGAACAGGCGGTGGGACAACATGGACCCCTGCCTATTAACACAGCTGATGGCCGTGGTATTATCCGCCCTGATGAGGATACGGCGGTCGCTCTCGACGTCACAAAAATGATGTAAGGCTAATTCAATCGCTCTTAATTCTAGTGCGTTAATATGCCAGTTGGCCTCATCTACTGACCACCAACCGCTGATTGTGGCCTCCCCGGAGGTCGCCCCCCAACCTGATAATGACGCATCCGTGGAAATAGTGAGAGAAAAATCGTCATTGTGCAGTCTATTAGACAACGTCATAATGTTGCTACTCCACCACTCAATATCTGACCGTATGGATAGTGGTAACTGAATTTTTGCGTCAAAATTCTGGTCATTTTCCCTTAGGGCCTCAACCTTGACTCTCTCCAAATGCATAGTGTATAGTTTCCCATAGGGGGTTGCTGGTATCGCGGCCACTAGTGTACCTATGAGGCCCGCTAAATGTCGAATTGAGCAGATTTGTGGGTTGCGGAATTTATCCAGAGACTCCTTAATCCGTAAACGCTTCTCCTGCGGAAGCGAAATTGTCAGGGTCGCCGTATCAAACAAAAACCCCAAGAAAACAAATTGTTGTGAAGGGGAAAATTTACTCTTGGCGTCATTAATGACAAAACCTACATGTTGTAAAAGGTCCGACAAAATGATGACATTCCTGGCACATTCCACCTGAGACGACCCTATGATACCAAAATCATCTAAGTAGTTCACACACTTTATACCCTGTAATCGAAGATATTGAACAATAGGGCGCATGAGCTTATGAAAGACATACGGTGAAACCGACATGCCCATGGGCAAACACGTAAATTCGTACAATTGATCTTGGAAACAGAATCTGAGAAAAATTCGAGATTGTTCTGCAATAGGCACCATATAGTATGCATCCATGAGATCTATTGTCGCCCCAAAACTCCCAGGCTCAATGAGGTCCCGCATAGTGCGGTGATCCTCCAATTTAAAGTGGGGGGCGTCTATAAATAAATTTAAATAGCGCAAATTCAATATAAATCGTTTTCCCCCTGATGCCTTGTCCACTAGGAAAAAGGGGGAAACCACCTGGCCTGGGTGGGAGGTACATGTCCTCACGACCCCCTCCCGCACCATCCTGTCTAGCATAATGGAAAATTGTTTGATGAACGCCTCATCTGACGAATGTGGGCGCAAATAAGGGTTGGGGGTCGGTCTCGTGTGGAAAGGTATCTCAAACCCGTTCAACCATGAAAAAATTACGGGATTTTCCGTGATAGTACGCCAATTCTCTATAAATCTAAATAATCGACCCCCTAAGGGAGGATTAATTACCTGTAAGGGCGCCGATTTTAATTCCGGCTGTGTGACCCTCTGAATGGCCGGCGTTGTGACCTGGAAGACTGGTTCCCTCGGGATCTGTTGGCCTGTTGGTGAGCTTGCCCACCCCGACGAGCAGCTCGGCCTCTGTCGTTTCCCTGTTGCAGACTTACTGGCCCTGAGGGCTGCTGAGGGCGAGGGGGTGCGGGGGGCGGTTTTTTAAGGGACACTAAGCCCCGAGCACTGGAGGTCATCCCAAGAAATTCTTTATAACGTGCTCCCAAATTATCCCCAAAAAGCCATTCTGATGGCGGGACATTTTTAGAAATTTGCTCGAGGGCCGGGGAGCACACCGCCAACAAAAGACGACGTCTGGTGCGATTTATATCATAAAATAGGGCCGTCATGGCCCGCCCCGCATCGCACATATTAACATAGCTGTCCCCCATGACGGAGGCGGCCGCACCCCCTCTCTCAATGACCGACGAGAGGCCCATACCAAGGGCCGAAATGGCTGTGGCGCACTGCCGTTGAATCCCGGCATAGTACGCGTCCACAGATTTATGGCCCCCTCCCACTGACGCCGCTATCTCCAGATTCATCTTTGGGGGCGCAAGCGCCGGTAAGTTCGCGGGGGTCGGGTATTTAGTCCGAAGGGCATTAAATACCTCTAGTGGGACACCATTTCGCAAATGGTGTTCCCATCGACCCGCGATACTAGGGTGAATTCGCGGAGCTGGGGGCGGCGGAATAGCGGGGTTATCTCCCAGGGCCAGAAGCACCTGGGGATCTAAATCGGCGTCAGGGCCGGGATCTGGGGCCGAATCTACCGTCGGTGGGGTAAAACCCGCAAAATCCGACGAGCCTGATGCCCCCGCACGATCTTTAGTCGGGTCCCCCGTTACCGGGGCTATCGGGGGCGGAATAGCGGGCGGAATAGCGGGCCCTCCTTCGCCCCACGCGTCGTCGGGATCCGAATCGTCGCCGGAAGGTCGGTGTACCGATTCTCGATCGGTATCACGGACGAGAGACCCCCCAGATTCACGATCTGGGTGAAGCCTCGGGGAAAGACGATCGGGAAAACCGCGTGCCAATTCGCGATTGACATCACGGAAATGCTCCCCAAATTCGCGAGTTGGGTAAACATTCCGAATGTGACGACTATCTCCGATTGATAACTCCCCATAATCATCAAAACGGTATGCCCCTCGGGTATCTCTACGAGAAACGCGCGGTCCCTCGACGAGGTTAACCTCACGTCTCCGGGGTGAGCGAGATCGCGCACGGTATCCCCGCGTAGAAATATAATCGGCGTCCCGATCCACTCGCGTTCGGAGATATCGAGGTTCATCCTCATCGGATTCGAAATCCTCCCGAGATCTCCGCGCAACATAAATCGGATCCAGAACGTCGAGAACCGGACCACGAGGACGCCGGGGGGACCGCGGGGTAAACATCGTAAAACGATGTTTCACGAATCTCCTGAACGCTGAAATATAAGGGAAACTGAGAACAACAGCTTACCTTGACGCAGCGAACGAAAAAACGGGTTTTTCTACTTGCCAATTTCGAGCACAATCACAAAAAACTCTCGAAAAAACTCGGCACGAACGAACTGTCTAGAAGGCAGCCAAAAGAAAAGTGAAGTTTCATCGGGGCATCGCCAGTGTTGCCGGCGCCGCGGTGCGGCCGGTGACGGGGCGCCCCGCGGGAGGGCAACCCTGTTTTTTCGCCGTTGGCGGGAGATTCGAATTTTTTTTTTTTTTCGAATTTCTCTTAGAACGGGCTGTCGAAGGGTAGTTCAAGGAACTACTACATGTAAACGTTCTCAAGTGTCCCACAGATATAATAATAGAGATAAAGTTAATAATATAATAATAGTAGAGATAAAGTAGGTATAATAATAGAGATGTTGAGATACAGTTCACTGCTCCCAAGACTGAGGACAGAGGACACCCCTGCTAGGTGGAGTAATAAAATAACTAAATCGGATGCCCCATATTATGTGAGATATTTGCTGGTTGCCATTACTGCACCTGGCACCAAACTTGGTACTGCGGAATAATTTTTTGACTCTTGGTGGTTGTCGATCACTTGTTACAGGTGTGTGCGTCCTTGAGAAACAAGAAAATGATTTCCCGACTGAAGAGGCTGCGGAGGAAGAAGAAACGTTGAACGCGCAGGATGATGTACCAATCGCTCGTCCCGCTTCCAAATCGCGTTCCCTGTCGTACGATCTGAAGCCAGGGTAGTAGATATAATAAGGGCCCGTTCCAGAGAACCTGGTAACCCGTAACCCTGAGGTTACAACAGGATTTTGCGAAATGTGCCGTTCGACAAAAAGCAATAATCGATTTCTCTATTGATAAAAGCAAGGTTACGACAGGGTTACGTAAACCCCCAAATATGTATAGGTATGTTCTGGCGCAGGGGCCAGTCAAGGCATGTGATACTAAACCCGCACAACACAAACCCGCAGCACTTTACGAATTTTTCGAAAAGATTTACGTAATTTTCGTAGATTTTGTTAAATCGAGCAAACGCGAGCAAACATTGTTTGAAACGACAGCAGTTCAACAATTAGCTCAGTACGAAGAGCTACTGTTGATTAGGTACGTTTGAGATAACTAGCGGTTTGAGAGAAAATTTCGGTTTTCCCACTATTGTCAAGTTTTCTCCCGCTGTGATTTACTTACTGTTTTGGAACAATTTCGTAAATTCACTATTGTAATAGTTAAAAATTACCCTAAAGGCAACCGATCATGGAAGTTTACAGATTTGAAAAACAAAAATCTATAAATATGGATCACTTCTTTTTTTTATCAGACATTTTTGGTGGAGGGTAATTTTGGAACTGGTAGAAAACCCTTGTAACACGTGGTATCTCATATTGAGAGACCGACAAACTCACGAAATTAATAATATGGGGTTTCATCACGAAGACTTTGATTTTCTGTATACAGGTTGTCCTAGGATGAAAGCGACATAGGTACCTACTTAAGGGATCGATTCTAAAACTAATCTGCGAAAAAAGTGACCTAAAACTTTTTTTTTACCCCGCTTAAAATTCAACTTTTTGGTTCATTATTTTCAATAATGAACCATTGGAATCGAGCATGAAAAAAAAAATTCTTACCCCCCCTCAAAATTTGATGGTTTACGTTTCAAGGTATGTAGAATCCAAAACTGCAATAAAAAAAACGCTGCAAATCCCTGCACAACGGTTTATTATTTTGTATAGAATACCCTTCCGTTACAGATCACAGCTCTCTGTATAGATAACCTGTCTATATAATATGATATGTACTATTCTATACATATTATGTAGATCGCAGACCCTCCGTAGGTTAGTACCTAACCCCGTACTCGTTACTAGGCACCTACCTAAATCACGAGTTAAATGTTGCTAAAATAATTCTGCCGATGACAAACAGTACCTAACAAAAAGAAACACACACAATGAAGTTCTGAAAAGAAATTGTTGATGAGGAGTGAAAAAAGTTGCAAAAGTACCTACCAACAAACTCCAGCCCCTTCTACGTAGATGGTATAATGAACCGTTGTGTAATAATTTACCGTTGAGTAATGATTTACCGTAGTAATAATTTACCCATCAATAATACTTCAACGTTTGTTCAAGTTTCACTACCTACCAACAAACTCCAACAGAGCCATCATTTTTCAAATGAAATAATATCACAGAACAACCAACTCGACTTCATACTCCGCCAATATAATCAGGTGATCCCTAGCAATGATTGGCCGTATTCACAAATTCCTATTGTGGGCGCGTCTCTGGTTACGAGATTTGGTTTGAATTGTATACAATTTTGGTTTATTATTTTCAATAATGAACCATTGGAATCGAGCATGAAAAAAAAAATTCTTACCCCCCCTCAAAATTTGATGGTTTACGTTTCAAGGTATGTAGAATCCAAAACTGCAATAAAAATATTTCTGTCTGTCCGCCGTACGCCGTACGCCGTACGGGCCACTTTTCTTAGTTACCATGAAAAAAAATTGATGAAATTCGGGTTATAGGTTCCGTTCGGCGTCTAGTTGGTCCTCGAAGCTCGACGTTACTGTGAGTCATCTCTAAGGGGTTCAAAATAGGGGTTGAAAATTTCAAAACGCCTATACAATTTTTTTACGTAAATATTTTTACGGTTTTAAATAGTTCTTGAACTTGCGAGTTTTTTAAGACCATCCGGAGCATCGTACGTCCAGCCGTTCGTTCTCAGTAAGGCCCCGAAGTTTGCACCGACAGGCATTTTCGACTCCAGTGTGAATGAAATTGTATACAATTCAAACCAAATCTCGTAACCAGAGACGCGCCCACAATAGGAATTTGTGAATACGGCCAATCATTGGTAGGGATCACCTGATTATATTGGCGGAGTATGAAGTCGAGTTGGTTGTTCTGTGATATTATTTAATTTGAAAAATGATGGCTCTTTTGGAGTTTGTTGGTAGGTAGTGAAACTTGAACAAACGTTGAAGTATTATTGATGGGTAAATTATTACTACGGTAAATTATTACACAACGGTTCATTATACCATCTACGTAGAAGGGGCTGGAGTTTGTTGGTAGGTACTTTTGCAACTTTTTTCACTCCTAATCAACAATTTCTTTTCAGAACTTCATTATGTGTGTTTCTTTTTGTTAGGTACTGTTTGTCATCGGCAGAGTTATTTTAGCAACATTTAACTCGTGATTTAGGTAGGTACCTAGTAACGAGTACGGGGTTAGGTACTAACCTACGGAGGGTCTGCGATCTACCTAAATATGCATAGAATAGTACATATTATATTATATAGACGGGTTATCTATACATAGAGCTGTGATCTGTAACAGAAGGGTATTCTATACAAAATAATAAACCGTTGTGCAGGGATTTGCAGCGTTCATTCACACTGGAGTCGAAAATGCCTGTCGGTGCAAACTTCGGGGCCTTACTGTGAACGAACGGCTGGACGTACGATGCTCCGGATGGTCTTAAAAAACTCGCAAGTTCAAGAACTATTTAAAACCGTAAAAATATTTACGTAAAAAAATTGTATAGGCGTTTTGAAAATTTCAACCCCTATTTTGAACCCCTTAGAGATGACTCACAGTAACGTCGAGCTTCGAGGACCAACTAGACAGCGAACGGAACCTATAACCCGAATTTCATCAATTTTCTTTCATGGTAACTAAGAAAAGTGGCCCGTACGGCGTACGGCGTACGGCGGACAGACAGAAATATTTTTATTGCAGTTTTGGATTCTACATACCTTGAAACGTAAACCATCAAATTTTGAGGGGGGGTAAGAATTTTTTTTTTTCATGCTCGATTCCAATGGTTCATTATTGAAAATAATAAACCAATATTTCTGTCTGTCCGCCGTACGCCGTACGGGCCACTTTTCTTAGTTACCATGAAAGAAAATTGATGAAATTCGGGTTATAGGTTCCGTTCGGCGTCTAGTTGGTCCTCGAAGCTCGACGTTACTGTGAGTCATCTCTAAGGGGTTCAAAATAGGGGTTGAAATTTTCAAAACGCCTATACCATTTTTTTACGTAAATATTTTTACGGTTTTAAATAGTTCTTGAACTTACGAGTTTTTTAAGACCATCCGGAGCATCGTACGTCCAGCCGTTCGTTCACAGTAAGGCCCCGAAGTTTGCACCGACAGGCATTTTCGACTCCAGTGTGAATGAAATTGTATACAATTCAAACCAAATCTCGTAACCAGAGACGCGCCCACAATAGGAATTTGTGAATACGGCCAATCATTGGTAGGGATCACCTGATTATATTGGCGGAGTATGAAGTCGAGTTGGTTGTTCTGTGATATTATTTAATTTGAAAAATGATGGCTCTATTGGAGTTTGTTGGTAGGTAGTGAAACTTGAACAAACGTTGAAGTATTATTGATGGGTAAATTATTACTACGGTAAATTATTACACAACGGTTCATTATACCATCTACGTAGAAGGGGCTGGAGTTTGTTGGTAGGTACTTTTGCAACTTTTTTCACTCCTAATCAACAATTTCTTTTCAGAACTTCATTATGTGTGTTTCTTTTTGTTAGGTACTGTTTGTCATCGGCAGAGTTATTTTAGCAACATTTAACTCGTGATTTAGGTAGGTACCTAGTAACGAGTACGGGGTTAGGTACTAACCTACGGAGGGTCTGCGATCTACCTAAATATGCATAGAATAGTACATATTATATTATATAGACGGGTTATCTATACGAGTACATAGAGCTGTGATCTGTAACAGAAGGGTATTCTATACAAAATAATAAACCGTTGTGCAGGGATTTGCAGCGTTTTTTACTTTCAAGATTTTTTGTGTGTTTACGACCTTGTCACTAAAACAGCCATAACTCCCTTAATTTGTTGAGGGTACCGTTGGCAAGAGCATCAAATTTCCAAGAAGGTGTACTTACTAGGTACCTATCTTTGAAAAGCGTGTATCAATTTTTTCTTTTTGTAGCGCAAGGTTTAAATGTTATCAATTACCATAATTTTTGTCTAACTGGTACGATGACACTTTTATCACTATTCGCCCATGCACCATCGTTCCTCTCGAAGGAAAAACGTCTGCCAATTCGAGTAGGCAGAAGGTATAGCTTCCTCACTTGAATCACATGAACGTACCTATAGAATAGTTAGGTGGGTTCATTTTTATATGGGACCACCTGCGATCCAACCCTCAAAATTTCAGCTCTCTTCGAATATTTATCGTGTAGTTAGAAGCGTTACAAGGAAATTGTCAACAATTCATATTCGCGCATGCGCAGATAAAAGTTGCATTAAGATTCCAATGAAATTAATTTGGAACTATCAAAATATTATTCCTGATCGAAGTTTGAACTCATTTCAACGATATTTAGGGTACGAACTAAATCACTCGCGACGAAATCGTGGAAACCCATTTCAAAGAAAAACGGAGTTATTGAAAAATAGTCTATTTCCACTAATACACGAAAAACGCAAAAAACACTGTTATACCGGTGTTACCGGTTATAAGTGAAATGTGGTCGATTGGGATTGGTTGTGAAAAAGAATGGTGAAGGGAACAAAGGGAGGGTGGTCGAATCTGATTGGTTGTGAAGAAGAATGGTGAAGGGAACAAAGGAAGGGGGTCGATTCTGATTGGCCCAGGAAGAGAATGCCAAAAAGTGAAAGGAACATGAGGTGATGAGTGGTGGGGGGGGGGAAGAGGGGTGGAACCAAGCTGTTACAGAAATGAACGCAATAATGGAGAAAAACTTAAAGGAACTACATCATTCAAAGATTTACCCAACCTATCACTCTTAATAATTTCGAATTTTTCAAGTACATCCAACATGCTCCCTTTTGGGCAAAAATGAAGATATTCAATGAACTGTCTGTCTGCAAGATCAAAATTGAAGCCATGACCGGATTCATTCAAGTGACGTGCAAAGGCCGAATCACCCTTATTATCCCTGAAATCTTTTTCATGTTCCTTTATTCTTTCTCTAAACTTCCTACCAGTTTGACCACAATAGTCAAGTCCACAAGAACACTTTAATTTATAAACCCCACTTTTATCTTGAGCATTAATTTTATCTTTAACTGAACTTGATGAAGATTTGAGATTATGTTTAGTTTCATATCCTACTTTGAACCCTTTAGAAGTTAATATTTTACCAATTTTATCCGAAATTTTTTCGTAATACGGTATACTGATCCAAATTTTTTCCTCAGTCGTAGCTTCCCTAACTAGGTTTGAAACTCCTTCCCTACTCTTTTAGCGAATTTTCAAAGAAAATGAAGCTATTGCAATGGCTTCGAAATTTAAATAATATAAATTTTTGGAAATTTTCTTCATAGAAATCCGTTTCAGACCATTCTAAAACGATTCCTGAAATTTAACACTTTTTTATATGTATATATATATATATATGTGTCACTCCAGACGATAACTCTCGATAGAATTGAGATAAACAGCTCAAATTTGCACAAAAAATCTATCTTGGCAATCGAAAGGCTAAGTTCGAAGATGGGCGAAATAGGCCTACTCTAAGGAGGGTTTTGGCGCATTTAAAGTGCGCAAAAATTACCCAAAAATCCCCAAAATGTTATTTTCCAACAAGTGACCCCTCATTTTAAAGGTTTTTGCACGCTGAACACGATGGTGGAATCGGATTTTAGATATCTTGATCCGTTCTCAAATTAGAGCATTTAAAGTGCGCAAAAATTACCCAAAAATCCCCAAAATGTTATTTTCTAACAAGTGACCCCTCATTTTAAAGGTTTTTGCACGCTGAACACGATGGTGAAATCGGATTTTAGATATCTAAATCCGTTCTTAAATTAGAGCATTTAAAGTGCGCAAAAATTACCCAAAACTAGGATAATCTTTAAACTCTTACCCCCCCCCACCCCCTTAGAGTGGTCAGATTGAAAAATGTGAGAAGTATTAATTGAAGACGAGAGTTCGAAGCAAAACAAAACCATAGCCATTAATTCGAATATTTCTTTGAAAATTCGCTCATTAAGTCATGCTGCATGACTGGTTTTTTTCTAAGAACCCTATTCCATATTGTATCAATGAGATCTCCCCCATAGCCATTACTCGCCGCTATACTTTTAATAGTTAACTTTTCTTTAGCTAAATTCTGTTCACTCATTGGTATAGATAAAGCTCTATTAATCATACTATGGAAAGCAGCATGCTTGTTGACTACTGGATGATTTGAAGTAGGTACTATGAATGGTAATATCGCTGTAAGTATCTTTCCTATATATGGAAAACTCATGTTTTCCATTATTCAACGAAATGGAAAGATCAAGAAAATTTAGGTGATTAGATCCGAATTCTAAGGTAAAGTTAATGAATGGATTTACGTTATTAATTTGTGTATGATATGAACCAAGTTGTCTTTCAGTCCCTTTCCAAAGAATGATGATATCGTCTACATATCTATACCAATAGAGGAGGCTATCTGATTTACATTTTCGGAAAATTTGTTTTTCAAGAAAATCCATGTAAATATCTGCAAGCAATGGAGACAATGGAGATCCCATTTTTACGGTTACGGTAATTTTTCAATGATTTTGGTATGGGACCGTCTACGATCTAACCCGCACCTGCCCTCGAAATTTCAGCCCTTTTCGACCATTATTTCGGGTAGTTGTGGGCTTTACAAGGAATTACCACAGACAGACAGACAGAAACGGTACCAAAAATGTTCCTCGATGTCTGAAACGCAAAATGGTAGTGGAAATGTTCATTTTGGAGGACATGAATTTTTTTTTACTCAATCACGAATCCAAGGCTTCGTTACCTTCGGTAGTGTGGAAGCAAAAACATCTACGCTCATCTTTCACGTTTTTTTGTCTCGTAATTTCACGTTTTTCCCCCCTCTAATCAAACACTTTCACCTCAAAACATAGCATATTTCAATACTATTGAAAATTCAATATTATTCATTATTCTGCCATTCTATTCATATAATATATTCAATTCAATATTATTGAAAACGAATTGATTACATCGTTACCTACCTAAGAAGTAGGTAGGTACCTTTGGAAACCTGATGAAACCGTAGAGTTTTTTCCGTCGAGAGGAACGATGGGGCATGGGCGAATTGTGATCAGAAATGTCATCGAAGTTGGACAAAAAAACGTGATCATTGACAAAGTTTCAACTTTGTGCTAGGAAAAAAAACTGATACACACGTTCAAAATTTGGTAGTAAAAGTGCACCTTCTCGGGAATTTGATGCTCTTTCTGATAGGTCCTAAAATTTGAATTTAGCCTTTAAATTTAGAAAGTTACATGTCTATTCCATTGACTTGAGGAACCGATTCTACAATTAGGTAATTTACAACAAAAACTGTCCTAACATTTTTTCTTTAACCCAGTTTTTTCACTTAAGATTTGTGTGTGTTTTTACACACAAAAATCTTAAGAAAGTCGGGCTTTGAGCGGGTTAAAGAAAAATTTTTAGGACAGTTTTTGTTGTAAATTACCTACTTGTAGAATCGAATCGAATTAAGGGATCGATTCAATAACTTGGTAATTTACAACAAAAACTGTCCAAAACTTTTTCTTTAACTCGCTTAAAGCACGACTTTTTTCACTTAAGATTGTTGTGTGTTATTGCCACACAAAAATCGTAAGTGAAAACCAGTCATGCAGCATGACTTAATGAGCGAATTTTCAAAGAAATACTTCTCACATTTTTCAATCTGACCACTCTAAGGGGGTGGGGGGGGGGGGGGGTAAGAGTTTAAAGATTATCCTAGTTTTGGGTAATTTTTGCGCACTTTAAATGCTCTAATTTAAGAACGGATTTAGATATCTAAAATCCGATTTCACCATCGTGTTCAGCGTGCAAAAACCTTTAAAATGAGGGGTCACTTGTTAGAAAATAACATTTTGGGGATTTTTGGGTAATTTTTGCGCACTTTAAATGCTCTAATTTGAGAACGGATCAAGATATCTAAAATCCGATTCCACCATCGTGTTCAGCGTGCAAAAACCTTTAAAATGAGGGGTCACTTGTTGGAAAATAACATTTTGGGGATTTTTGGGTAATTTTTGCGCACTTTAAATGCGCCAAAACCCTCCTTAGAGTAGGCCAATTTCGCCCATCTTCGAACTTAGCCTTTCGATTGCCAAGATAGAATAGATTTTTTGTGCAAATTTGAGCTGTTTATCTCAATTCTATCGAGAGTTATCGTCTGGAGTGACACATATATAAATATATATATACATATAAAAAAGTGTTAAATTTCAGGAATCGTTTTAGAATGGTCTGAAACGGATTTCTATGAAGAAAATTTCCAAAAATTTATATTATTTAAATTTCGAAGCCATTGCAATAGCTTCATTTTCTTTGAAAATTCGCTAAAAGCCGGGCTTTACGCGGGTTAGACAAGTTTTAAGACAGTTTTTGTTGCTAATAACCTAGTGGTAGCATCGACCCCTTAAGTATGTCGCTTTCATTCTGGGACACCTTGTATACCTGCTACCTATACGGAATTGTCCGTTTCAAATACGAAGAAGTAGGTAAGGTAAATGGTGCATGTGTTGGTAAGGAATAAGGAAGATAGGCAATAGGAAGTGTAGGTACCTGTCCACTGTAGGTCTAAGGACAAGGTGGGTGGCATCCGATGTACGCCTGTGACTTTTTAAAATTTTTTGCTATTGTTGTTCCATTCTTATTTTTAATAATGTTGATTAACAACAGAAAGTTCTTGAAATCCTGCCAAGTCGTTGATCTTTAACGTGTTACTACTTTTGTCAATTACCTACTCGATCTTGGAATTTGTCTTGTAGGATCCGTGAGATGTGGTCTACTTATTATATTAATGGCAATTATAATATAGTTAAACAGTAAAATAGGTAAATTAATGACGCATTACTCCGTCCATTAGCTCACAGGAAGGGATCGGAACACGTCGAACTTCATCAGCCACCTTCAGTCAAACACAAACGCCACGAAGTTCTCAATACTGGCGGTCTTTGGACGCAGCGCCATCGAAATCTCGGCAAAGCAGGTTTTCGGCTACCTTCTTCCAGTCGCGCGATCGTCTCGCAGGCCAGGCTTCAGAAATGATACATTCTTTCTCAAGAAAACGGTCTACCAAGCTGATCAGCATTCAAGAAAAATTAGGGCTGGCAGGTAGGTGATAGGTTACAAGAGAACCACCTACCCAACAGCGTAGACCCTGTGACATGGGACTTACGTTGGGCACCCGGCTTGCTCGAAATCGAGTTTTACTGAGGGCACCCATGTTACGGTAGCGCAGTACTCGAAAGTGCCGTCCATGTAAAGTGATTCGCAAGTGAGTAGGGCACGCAGATTGGATTCACAACTTTAAATGATAATCCCCCGTTGTACATCCTGTTGAAGCAAAAATTCTTCACCTCGCACAGTATTGGTATTGAGCGAATCACGCAAACTTGAAAATACCTCAACGCGACGTTTCGGCAACACACCTCTATTTTTCCTCCTCTGCATGTACGCCATATGTTGCAAATTGCTGACTGCTTTCGCCTTTGGGGCAGAATTGGGCACCTGCAGTTAAGCCTTTCTTACTATCTAAAAAAACCCTGCAAATCCCTGCACAACGGTTTATTACAGGGTGGGGCAGAAAGATTTGCTTATTTGAAAGGTCGATTAAAAAAAAAAGTACTGCAGATATTGACAAAATTCTTTTTTTATTGGATTCTACATATCTTGAATTTTTTTTTCATCAGGCTTTAAAAATCACATCGGTCATATGCCGGCCCCCACTGTCGATACACTGATCCAACCGATTTTTAAAGTTTCTCTCCACTCTCTCGAGCGAGCGATGGCTTGGCGAATGTTGGTCTTGAGGTGTTCCAGGGTCCGTGGTTTGTCGGTGTAAACCAGGGATTTCAGATAACCCCACAGGAAAAAGTCACATGGGGTCAAATCTGGGGAGCCCTCAAGGAGATGAGGCGCCCGTCGAAATGTTCCCTCAAAAACTCCATTGAAGATCAGGCTGTGTGTGCCGTGGCTCCGTCCTGCTGGATCCACACATCCCCAAGTTCCATTTCTTCGAGTTTTGGGATGAACGGGTCCCGAGGGATGAATTCCGAACCGAGTCCGGAAGGCACGTTGAGTGGCGACAACTGAGCGGCCATTAGAAAAATAGGCCTCGACGGCAAACGCGCGCTGCTCCACCGACCAACGCATGACGACAACTGCCATGGGGGGAAACAAAACTTCAGGAACCCCCCTTTCTAACGGGACCATCCCCACCTCAATCCGACCACCCCTCACCTAGTGGCGAAATTTCGAAATAAGCAAATCTTTTGTATTTTGTACAGAATACCCATCTGTTACAGATCACAGCTCTCTCTATAGATAACCCGTCTATATAATATAAAATGTACTATTGTATACATATTATGTAGATCGCAAACCCTCCGTAGGTTAGTACCTAACCCCGTACTCGTTACTCGGTACCTATCTAAATCACGAGTTGAATGTTGCTAAAATAATTCTGTCGATGACAAACAGCAGCTGAAACGGCAAAAAGAAACGCAAATAATGAAGTTCTGAAGGAAAATTGTTGATGTGGAGTGAGATAGATGCCCCTTCTGCGTAGATCACTGTTTTCTGTGGTCAGTACCTACCATCGTGGTCAATTATAATGAACCGTTGTGTAATAACTTGCCCGTCAATAATACTTCAACGGTCGGTCAAGTTGCAAAAGTACCAATCTACAAAATCCAGCCCCTTCTTGGTAGATGAACCGTTGTGTAATAATTTACCATTGTGTAATAATTTACGGTTGTGTAATAAGTTGCCGTTGTATAATAATTTACCGTTGTTTAATAATTTACCCATCAAAAATACTTCGTTTGTTCCAGTTTCAGAAGTACCTAAACCTACCTACAAAATCCAATAGTTCATCGCTTACGGAAATACTGAAAATTCATAAGTTAGGCTCTTCTGTAAATGAAATAAATTTCCAAAATCATTCACCTTTAATTGATTTATTTCTGTAAGCTTGGTTGGTATCACCTCATGGCGATTGTTTCCTTTTCCTTTGTCCTACCTCCTTTCCAATCAGAATGTACCACCCTTCACTAGTGTTGTATTCCAGCCAATCAGGCTCCACCTCCCTTTCACTTCCTTGGCCTCAACAGCCAATGAGATTGCACTACATTCACTCGAGTTGTATAAATAGGAGCTAAAGTTCCAGTAGTTTCATTCTATCGTGTACTGATGATGGTGTAACAACCGAACCGGTCTACAGTTTGTTATTTTACGTGTAAATAGACTATTTCTATTTTTAACCTGTAGTTTTTTTTTTACGCTAGCGAAACTGACAATCTCATCGAAAGATAGTGGCGAGAACGCGGGGCAATGTTTTGATTCAGTCCGGGTGCCTAGGGTAAAAGGTCGTGAGAACGCTTGTTTCGTTTTTGCCCTCGACGGGTACAAAGCGTAATCGCTACAGGCGCGTCCACACCAGTAACAAAACGTGTTACAAACAGTTATATAACCAATGTTATGTAACTTGTTAGAAATTCAACTGTAAAAATGTTTTATAACACGATGTTGTGTAACTTTTTTTCTGTTATATAGCAGGTTACATGTTACCCACAGGTTGTCGGTAAAGATCAAAGGAAGTTAGATAACTTGGTTGTATGACAAGTTGCAAGCTCGTCCACACACACCTGACCCCCACTCTTGTGACAACCCTTGCCCTCCCTTCAGGGTGCCCTCCTGATTTGATAGGAATCACCACTCGCCAAAAATCTCAGAGTAACTGCAAGCCTTTCTCTTGCAGGTATAGCACATCGATAATTGGTGTCCTGCTTTGCAATAGTTCGGGCAACATTGATCAAGAGATATTCAAAGTCAGAACTGCTCATTCGAGCGAAATTCTTAAAACTCCCATCATCCCTGATTTTTCCAATAAGGGGATCTCTACCGTCTTCCATCAGATCCTCCGTCAGGTGAGTTCCACTGTACCGATGTCGAGCTTCCAGCGAAGGTCGCGCTCAGTTGGTTGACGGCGAGTTGATAAAATGATAAAGGCCGCTGCGGCCAGCACAACCTCTTCCTCCGAAGCCATGATCACTACTGAATCCTCAAATGATTGGAAGTGTTGCATTTTTTGTTACATAGGTTTAGACGCGTTTAGAGGGGACAGTTGTATAACTTAGTTGTACAAAAAATTTTTAAAACATGCTATATAGCATGTTTTAAAACAATTGCTATACAACTTTGCTATTTGTTACTGGTGTGGACGCGCCTTAATAGATCGTCTTCTTAACTGCTCGCTTTCGAAAAGCTGGGTGCACAACATAGGCCTGTGGCAATGCTCGTAATAGGCATTCATTATTATGTGTGCTGTTTCAGATGAAATCGTAGTGCTGCAGCAAGAGCTACTTCCGACCTCATTGGGCGTGCAATTGAGAGAGTTTGGGGAGGGTCGCTTGGGTGAAACCGACCGTCCCCATCCAGAATTTGATATGATGAGAAGAAACGTGATATGTACGACATGTGTCAAATGGCTTTCGCCTCACTGGTCCCTCCCATTTGTTTAGAGCCTCACCTTTTGGTGACTATGAGTCCTGTAAATAACAGGCCAGGAGAAAAATAATCAGTTAGGGCTGGTAGGATGGTTCATCCCTATGGACCCTAAATAAAACTAGTTCTTATCACATAAGGCTCGTACTCATCACGCGTAGCATGTGGGTATGTTCACTCACTTATGACATCAATACTGTGAAACCTGTAAAATGCTCCTACCCTGCATAATCGTGATTTCATTGTTTTAAATTATCTCAATTAATTAGCTTTCCCCTCAAAGTGAATTTGTCCGACAAATTAATTTTTTTCTCCATCATTGAACTTACCTACATGGAATTAAACTAGTTTGAGACATTTTATTTGTTAATTGAACTGTTTATCTGATGTAGGTATGTACCGACACTTTGAATTGATGGAGAGCAAACACATTATACCAGTGGGTCCAGCGGTGCCTCACAGTTTTGAAAATAGGCTCAAATTCTGCCTATGTACATACCGTTTTATGGCTAAATATTTATCAGCCGCTGTAAGGATGATTGATAGAGCTTTGAAAGTTATTCCATTCGATTCAGCGCACTGGAAAACATAGACAGCTGTACCAAACAAGCATTTTTCTGACAGATGGCACCACTGGTAGAACCAAAACTATACAGTAAATCTGGAGGCCTAAACACATTTTTCTGACTGATGGCACCACTGGTGCCCAGCGTGGCGCGGTTCCCTGGCACCATAGTGGCACCAACGACTTCACATCAAAAAATTCTGGAGGCCTAAGAAGTATATTATCAAAATTTCAAGTCAAAATATCCAAATTGCGGCTTGTAGCGTGGTACAGACATACATAATTATAAATTTATATAGTGTATTTTTGAGGTTTCGAAGATATTATAACTATATTGTCACACCTGTGATAATACTCCATTGAAAGGTAGTTAAAACCAAAGTGGGCTATGTACATGTAGTTACCTACCTATTTTATGAAACTCCTTGGGTAGAAATTCGAACGAAAAACAAGTAAGTAGGTACCTACACCATCAGATGGTATTATAATAATTATTTACCTATGAGTCTAATTTCCTGGTGCCTATATACTTTCATCTGCGCACGAAAAAATACGAAATTACTGGTAGGTACGTTTATAATTTACTAGTATCTTGGATTCTCTAATAAAGTTGGGAGTTTTGGGTATACCCTACCCAACATCTGTGTAATGGTGATAGGAATCTATACTGCCCACCCTCTTGGCTGATGTACAACTAAAGAAGCTCGGAACTCACATAAATGTAGTAACTATGGCTTGTTCAGTTATAGTCCGTGGAAAGCTGTACAAAATGAACTACGAATGCATGTGCGGTGAAACTTGCTATTGCGACCCGAAAAAGTTGGTGGAAAAATACATTGGCTTACTGATTTCCGAGATCTACGACCTCGAGGACTCTGAGGAGGAGGAAGACGAGACTGATGAGGCGAAGGAGGCGGCTGTGGCTGAGGTGAGCTGCTCAAAAGACGTTTTAGCTGCTCCTTCAGCAGCATCGAAAGGGAAAGGAGTTGAACCAGGTTAGTGGTTTTGGTTTATTATTCTGTGAATAATACACCTATGTATTCGCTCAGCAAAAAATTTTTATAACACCCCCTCAAAATTTTTTCTTCTCCGTTTCAAGGTGCGCAGATTCCAAAAATGCAATGTCCGTTACGCCGTCCGCCGTACGCCGTATCACGTGTACAGGCTTCATTTTCGGTCTAAAAAAGTCGTTCTTTCGCACACATGCTCCATTTGGGCCCTAGTTTTGTCCCGAAACTTTTCAGCCCAATCGGAATATACCCAGGGATGTTATGAGTGAAAATGTGAGTAAAAATAGGTACTTTTTGCGTTTTAGCAACATGTTATAGGTCTCCCACTAGAATAAGACGCTCCAGTGCTGAGCTCTAGCGGAGAAGTAGGTACTACTCCTTAAACCAAAATTTCCCAGCTGTTTCCTCTTTTTCCCTACTGAGTGGTAGCACTTTTCTCTGATGTACTTTTCTTCCCAGTTCCCACTGTTTTGAAAAAGTAATTGGGAATGACTATATTTTTCCTCTACTTTTTAAATTATTATAAAAATAATAAACTTACCTGTGTAAGGATGAAGGAACACAATACTATTCCATGGAAAGTGTGACACTACTTGCGTTAACCTTGGGACTGCGACAAAAACACTAGCTATAGGGAAGCCGTTACTAATGAAATGGACAAGTGGTAAACAATGCAGTAAAATTTATTAGTAATTTCGTCATTTTATTAAAAATAGAAAATATGATTGATAATACATTCAATCAGAGTCATCACTGTCCCACCAGTCTTCTTCTTCGTCGGAACTCGTATCAGAAGTCTCGCCTAAATTCACAATAATATTGTCAATTTCCGTGTCTACTATGTGGTCGCTGGTCCAATATTTGTTCTCCACTGTTTTCACGTGCTCGCACACTTTTTTCCACTTCTCAGTCGAATATTCCGAGAATAATTGTTTCAACACCACTTCTTTTTGGCCAAGAGGTGTTCCGACAGAATCTCTTGCGAGCTGACCTTTAATGTCACCCCACACCAGTTCTATTGGATTCAGGTCGGGATGGTATGGGGGGAGGTGAAGGGGATGGTGGCCCTTCGCTTTAATAATCTCGTCAACCCTATACGTTTTCTCCGAAGGTACGTTTCTCACTAAGAGGAGGAGTTCTCCCTTTGTGCACTTTTCGTCAAAATCCACGTTATTTTGCGTCAACCAGGCTACAATGTCCTTCTTCAAACTTCCGGTGTTGGGCTTTTTGTTTACTTCCACACAATGATATTTCGCATTGTCCATTACCACTACGGAACCTGCTGGTAAATTCGGAAGGAACATTTCCGTGAGCCACTTAGAAAAATTGCCGAAATTCATAGAGGTGTGGTAGTCCCCCGATCTCGATGATGACTTGAACACAAGAAGGGACTCTTTTACAAATCCCATCTCGCCTCCGCCGTGTACTATGATAAGTCTATTGCCCTTACCGATCTGTTTCACAGCTCCCAGCTGTGTTTCAGACTGCCAGCACGTAGAAACACCATGGGATGCCTGGACGTATGTTTCATCGAGGTATACGATGTTTTTACCTTGCGAGCGGTAGGATGTCATGGCACGTAGGTACCTAACCCTCCAGGCAGCTATTTCGGGCCGTTCGATCAACACCTTGCGATTGGATTGGCATTTTTTCCACTTGAAACCACACGAATGGATTCTTTTCCTTAAATATTCAGCACCGCAATCAAGAACTCCGTCACTTTTCAACGCACCAAGAATCGATCCCGTTGATGGGCACTTCTTTCGAACGGTGTAGAATTCTCTTATTTTGTTTCTAATCGCCGCATCAGTGAAGTCGTCAGCCTCAACCCTTTTCTTGTGCTCTGTTACTTTTTTTGGCGTAGTAAACAAAGGGTTTGGGGATACTGCCGACAGTTGACGCCCTTCCTTCAAAATAACGGAGACTACTTTCGGCGATACTCCAGTTGCTTCGCTTGTCAAATCTCGGATGTTATACTTCGCTTTCTCTTCGTTCTTCTTTCTGATGAAAAATTGCGCTACGTTGTAGACAATTTCTCTTGCCTGACTTCGTAACGGCTTCCCACGAGCGATCCTGCTCTTCGAGTTCTCAGCAGAACACGATGAAGGCGCACTGTCCATCATGCTATCTTCAATCGCAGTACAAAAATGAAGAGGATGTGTGATGATGCTCACAGATTAAAAACTGAGGTTCGAAAATATGTTACTCACAGATTGAAAAAACTGAGGTTGAGAATCGAAACAGTCAAAACATTAGTAATAGTAACCAAAACAAAATGTCAGCTACTAGAAAATCGAGGCAATGTTGCCAACTGAACAACGTGAAATTACCAACGGCCAAAGTAAGTGCAGGATGCCATGCTCTGTGTTTCCTTTCTTGGCCTCAAGAGCGCAGGGTCGGAGCGTCTTATTCTAGTGGGAGACCTATAGTAACATGAGCTTCTGAGATATCATTTTCCATGTTTTCGGGGACGAGAAGACCGAATATGAAGTCGATTTTTACCAAAGAGTGGAAAATTGAGTTCTACCAAAAGTTCAGTTCCCAAAATTGATTTTTTATGAGTGAAAAACCCTGGGAAATCTCTGAAATCACCATCGGTTTGTATAATAACACTGGAAAAATTGTCAACACGTGGATCAAGACGATTAAATGGCACTACCAATGATCAAAGATAGTTATTTAAAAAAAAAAAAAAAGGAGCGTACCTACCTAATTTGTGTTGTAGGGCCCAAAATTAATGGAAACCATCAGAAATAGCTATTTCGATTATTACGCATAAAAGGAACAATAAATGAACAGCCGAAATTTCTGTAGGTATGTCCAGGTGAATAATAAACCCATGTGAAAAGGACTTTGCAGCGTTTTTTTTACTGTAATGGGGTAAATTGAACAGGCGGACCCGATTAATCAATCATAGAATGAAGTTACCTCATGCGATAAGAAGTTCATATTAAACCAATATAAGAAGTACAGAGACTGGTTAAATGATTTCCGATGTCAGTAATTTATGGAAGTTCTTTGAGTAAAACTCAGAACATGAAAAAATCAAAGTATAGAGCCCCCGCCCGGTTGGGCTACCGTAGATGGGGTGAATCAGGCCAGCGGGATGAAAAGGGTCAGTTTTCAGGACAGTTTTTTCAAGTTACAAAATACCGCCAATGAACGGAGATAAGTGGCTGATTCCAACGGGAATCGATTGTGAAGGTATAGACATCTCGAATTATCGACCCATTGTTGTTTTGTTGGCAGCCATGTTCTTGATGACTGCATGATATGCGTGGTGCCTAGATCAGCTGTTTAACAATATTACCCTCAAAACTTTCTTTACCCTGATAACTACTACAATGAAACCCGTCAAAGTTTCCTGACAGTGTTTCCGTGCACATTCATTGAGATCTTCTCAAGTTTTGAGGTCAGTTTTTCAACCCAGTGACAGTTTTCATTTTTCTAGTTAAAATGTTCCGTTATTGTGAAAGCAGAGTGAATAGGGTCACCTTCGTCAATGCCTCAACATTTTTTTGGTCAGTAGGTTCGCCCCCACTGGCTTTACTCTGACAGCTGACTCCTAGAAAACTGTAAAGCAGGGTTCGCTTGGAGTGCAGATACGGGAAATTTGGACTCCGTAAATTGATGGAGGGGGAGTGTGGAGAGTCTGCCATTCCGGAGGGTCCTGTTCACATGGCGGAGTGGAAATGCGTAATGTGGAGGGCAAAAGAATGCTAGGCAGACGAGAAAACATTTTGGAAGGTTACAGAAGCTGTGCGGTGGCCCATTGCAAAGATGCAGACTTGCATAATTGCGGAAGGATATGTCTCGAGAGCATTCAGTACCATCTACATCAAAAGCCATTTGTGTAAAGATACCTCCCTCTTTACCAGCAGTCAGTCAGGTTGCTTTACACAGTCCGCGTTACGCAGTCCACGTGAACCCTTTTTAAGAAACCATCCATGGTCCAATACCATCTTGATAAGCGTTTGTCAAGGGTTTGAAAATGGTTGGGAATTGAGAAGGATTAGTCCTTGTCCGCCAGCTTTTCTGTGGATTGGAATGACGATGATGGTCAGAAAATACTGCGCACAGCAGAAGGCCTATCCACACGAAGCGAACCGAACCTCCTTGTGTTCATCGAAAACCCTGATCATGAAGGACATACCCGAACCGTTTGTGAGTGTGTTCGCTCCACTGTCCACACAGGCGAATTTCAGGTTCGCAAACTGTCCGCAAAAGGTTCGGTTCAAATGTGTTGACCGAGTAAGAGTATATACAGGTATTTCACAATTTCATAAGGATTCGTTAAAAGAGCTATTTAAACGCTCAGGTAAGTCTTTGTTAGACTGAAGCCCATCCATCTTGCATAGAAGGTTTTTGTTGACATACATCGGGAAAAATACTGATAAGCATGTTGGAAGCTTCCCAGCATTGTACTAAAATATTTGTAGGTAGGCTCATTGCTTAGTGATGCTCAGGTACCAGTGAGCTTACACTTGTCTCCAACACACTCAATCTCTTTCTTAGAGGGGACTGAAGCAGGTCAAAATAGGAGTCCGGGGGCGCCTGGCAGAACCAGGGTCGAAGAACCCCGTTTCCTTCTGGACCCCGATGCCAACGTGGATTTGAAAGATCGCGCCATTTACCCGAGAGGCCTTTACGATAAAGAAGACATGGAGAGGGTAAAAGCTACCGCACCGGATGGGATCATTGCCTACAAAGATTTCTACCAACATGGCGACCTTAAAGGGATTACTCTCCGGCGCAAGGAGGCCAAGAAACAAGGTTGGCATAATCAAAAATATTAATTAAAAAAAAAAAAATTAGGTACACTTACATTGGTTTCATACTGTACCTGTTCATCCCTTGTTCACCGTATCATTCCAGAAAAAGAAAACAAGAACCTAATGGAACCCTCCAGTTCCATTCTTGATGCAAACAGTGAAGATGAACCATCGGGGTCTGATGGTGAGCTTTCAAACATGTTTACTGTAATTTTTAAAAGTTGGTATGAGTAGGAAGGTACATGCTATAAGAAATTTATAAAGAAAGACCCTTTGCTGTGACCTTTAGTGAACCTCCCCTTGGTCTGATTTCGGGGCATGTTTTTTAAATTCATTTATACATTTGCAGTTCCATCCATCCATCCATTGCCGTTCTGTAGTTACATCCTTTAACCTTCCGTCGGGCGCGCCTTGGCCAATCACACCACCGGGCGCGTGCCGCACTGTGTGAGGCAATCTATATTTGCTCTTTTTTTAAATTAAATCTTCTTTTTAAATGTAGGAAAATGTGTGAGACAGTAAATTTATGTTTTTGCTTTGCTACAAATGTATTTTCTTCGAATAAAAACTTTACTACATAACACCCCAAACACCCAACTCCAAAATCAGTCATTCAAAAGGATTTTTTTTTTCTGGTAACATGAATAATCTCGAGAACAATAGTACAAATAATTGACTTCAGTATTTTACTGAGCGCCTACCTTAACGATTTTTGGTACTTAATCCAAGTAAATTAGACGTTTTGGTTTATTATTCTGTGAATAATACACCTATGTATTCGCTCAGCAAAAAAATTTTATAACACCCCCTCAAACTTTTTTCTTTTCCGTTTCAAGGTCCGTAGATTCCAAAAATGCAATGTCCGTCTGCCGTCCGCCGTATCACGTGTACAGGCTTCATTTTCGGTCTAAAAAATTCGTTCTTTCGCACACATGCTCCATTTGGGCCCTAGTTGTGTCCCGATACTTTTCAGCCCGATCGAAATATACCCAGGGGTGTTATGAGAGAAAATGTGTATAAAAATAGGTACTTTTTGCGTTTTAGCAACATGTTAGTAACATGAGCTTCTGAGATAATCATTTTCCATGTTTTTGGGGACGGGAAGACCGAATATGAAGTCGATTTTGACGAAAGAGTGGAAAATTGAGTTCTACCAAATGTTCAGCTCCCAAAATTGATTTTTTATGAGTGAAAAACCTGGGAAATCGTGTGAAATCACCAATAAGTAACACTGGAAAAAGTGTCAACACGTGGATCAAGACGATTAAATGACACCCAATGATCAAAGATAGTTAAAAAAAAAGAAAAAAAAGGAGCGTACCTAATTTGTGTTTTAGGGGCCAAAATTAATGGAAACCATTAGAAATAGCTATTTTGATTATTACGCATGAAAGAAACAATAAATGAACAGCCAACATTTCTGTAGGTATGTCCAATAGAATAATAAACCCATGTGACTAGGACTTTGCAGCGTTTTTAATCACAGTTTAGGTAAATATAAATGCATTAGTAACTAAAAAAACATAGGTACACTACACTTTTTTCACAACTCAAAATTTGTCAACTTCTTTACACTCAAATATTAGTAAATCACTCAGCTGGGGTTAATGACAAGAAACATGGGGAATATGTCGATAAAGAACACATTAAAATCGCAAACAAGTAAAAAAATACCAGGAAAAGTTACGAGAACTAATATTATTAGAGACTCGTCAGCGGGCGCATGCCGCACTGAGTGCTGGAGAGATCGGGACATGACCGGGCGCGTGCATCACTCTGTGCGGCGGCGAGCGAACATTTACGTTTACGTACTTGTATACGACTGAAGACAATGCGAATCGTGTTCCCGGTGGCACCGTCTTACGTCAAAACTAGTAACCTTAAATTAGACCAGCTGACATCCTTCTCCCTTCAAGCATACAGCCGGTGTTTTGAAAACACTAACGTGCCCGCACAAAATGCGGGCGCGCGCTCGACGGAAGGTTAAAGTGATGCACTAGCGCTCTAGGCGGGATTTGAGTTGAACTACTTGGCGATTTACCCGATAGGTACATCAATTTTCAGATCTCAGAAATTCATTCAATTTTAATTGAATTGATTCAATTCATTCAAATTTCCCCCTTGTTGACATGGATATGTCTTTTAGGCTGGGGGTCAGTAACATTTTTGCAACAGAGAAAAAATGCGACGTTTTTTGGAACACTTCCCCGGGTGCTAGAGTGTTGAAATTCTGTATGAAGGCTCCGTTTGGAATCTAGTTGGCTGAAGATCCTCGCCTTTATGGTCGGGCCACTATTAACGGTAGTTTACAGGGAGGGTGAAATACGAAAAAATGTATAACTTTGTTGATGGTCGACCTATCTACTTGAAATTTGAACCACAGGTTCCTTAGGATGATCTTATACGAATTTTAGAATAAGCGTTCGACACATCAGCTGAGTGCCCTGTACAGATAACTTTGTTGCTGTTCGACCTATCGACTTGAAATTTGAACCATAGCTTCCTCAGGATGGTCTCATATGAATTTTAGAATACGAGTTTAACGTGCTTGTCACATCAGCTGAGTGTCCTGTACAGGTAGCTTTGTTGCTGTTCGACCTAACAGCTTGAAATTTGAACCACGCGTTCCTTAGGATGGTGTCATGCGAATTTTAGAATTAGATGGTCGTCAGATCAGCTGATTGCCCTGAACAGATAACTTAGTTGCGGTTCGACCTATCGACTTCGAATATGAACCCATCATCATGGATATGTCTTTTCTTCATTCGAAAAGACATATCCATGATCTCAATTTTCTCCCAGTAAGGAGAAATTTGAATTTTTTCTGCCTGTACATCCCAAAATAAACACCTCATGATGTGGTTAAATAAGCGTTAGTTTCCGTTACTGAACAAAATTTGGCCAAAAAGGTGGGAATTTGTAACCCAGAAAATTGTCCATTGATTCTGGTTCTAATTCCGTGATCCGTTTCAGATGATGATAGTGAGAGTCATTCAGTAACAGAATCGCAAGATTCTTATGAGTCCAGTTCAAGCTCGCATCCCTTATGTCAGTGCTGCACCTGTGTCAAGAAATACGAAGAAAGTGGGAAGATCATCAGACGTTGCGACAAAAAAAGTAGGCACCTAGTGAAACGTTTCAAAATTAATTATTCCTGAATAGGTACTGGAAGGCAGATTCATAGTACAAGGGGCAATAGGGTACATACCAAAGCTCATACATCAAGCTTTGAACAAATTAAATTGCTATAGTTAGCTATCGAGCTGACTGTAGCTATTCCTTTCACTCATAAAGGGAGTCGGTATAGGGATTCAAATGTGCTTACATACCTACTTACCTCAGTATTTCATTAGTCGACGACCGTCGATAGCCAAAAGGTCACATTGTGCCCCTGTCAACTACCCATCCTGTTTCCGTTTTCTATTCAGCACCCATTTAAAAATAATTGTAGTCAGCCAAACTCGTCTGAGGGTTTCCCATCTCACAGTATTCTCCAACAACATTCTGTGGTTTGCGCCTAACTGGAAAGGCGCAAGCCCAGCGCGGAACCGTTCCCTAGGTTTGCGAAAATTCAGTCGGCGTGGAATTGTTAGGTACGTTGGATTGGCACATTCTGATTTATTATTTTCAATCATGAACCTTTGGAATCGAGCATGAAAAAAAAAAAAAAAAAAAAATTAATCCCCCCCCCCCCTCCTCAAAAATTGATTGTTTACATTTCAAGGTACCTACGTAGAATCCGAAAATGCAATAAAAAAATTTCTGTCTGTCTGCCGTACGCTGTACTTCGAATTTTTCTTACTTACCATGAACCGAAATTAACGAAATTTGGTTTGTAGGTGTCCCGTTTGGGGTCTAGTTGGTCCTCGAAGCTCGGCGTTACTGTCAGTCATATCTAAGGGGTTCAAACTAAGGATTGAAATTTTCATAACGTCGTAGCTCGAAAACTTTGTATAGAAGGCTATGGTTTTTTTAAACGTTTTTAAATTGATCTTGAACTAAAGCATTTTTTGAGACCACCCGGAGCATTGCACGATCAGCAGTTCGTTTGCACCGAAAAGCTTCGTCAAAATGATTGTGAATTAAGCGGTATAAAATCCGGCCCAGATATCATCACTAGGGAGCACCTGATTATAATCAAGGATGACTGTATGAAGTCGAGTTGGTTGTTCTGCGATATTATTTAATTTGATAAGTGATGGACTATTGGATTTTGTTGATAGGTACTTCTGAAACTTGAACACACGTTGAAGTAGGTATTATTGATGGGTAAATTATTACATAACTGTTTATTATACTATCTACGCAGAAGGGGCATCTATACAGGTAAATAATAAACCGTTGTGTAATAATTTGCAGCGTTTTTTTACTTTGCACGAAATTGGCATAGGCTACTCCCCTATTTTTACACTATGTATCTGGGTCATTCTCATATTATTTGACCATTTGATGTCCGCATTCTTTAACATCGGTTTTTACACGGGCTTTCAGCTTCAAAAAAAGGTTTTTGGTATCAATTTGTAGGTTTTTTGGAGAGGAATGCAGTGGTATCGTTAAAAAGAACCTAGCACATCCTCAAGAAAAAATATTTCAATGTAATGTTTGAAAACGTCACGAGTGTTACTGCCCCAAGGGGGTGGGTGTGATGTTCATCACCATCTGAAATGAAGCACTCACAGATGAAAAAATTTGAACCACGAGGGATTTCACTGTTCTATGATGCTGTTTCGAATTATGGAGGTTTTTTCAGTTATGTACCTCTAATACTTTAAATGTAAAGCAGAAAAACAGGAGTGACTGTTTGGTGAAAAAAAAAAAATCACGAGGGTTACCATCAGTTCTGGGCAACACTGTTCATTGAAAATGGCGGGAAAGAGTCAGGTTATGTTTGTTTGTGCTACCAGCTATCAGTCCACGTGCAGCCTTCACCCAGGAAAGAGCTGGCAGGCCATTTCAGCATTTTTCATAAAAAAACATGGTATGTCACAAAAATTACTCATCATGAGTGTTACCACTATTGTATTTAACATAGTTCAATTAAACATGCGAGTGCTAACTGCAAAAGACGTAGTTTAGGGACATTTATTTTTGGGTGACCCCTCATATCTGTCCAGCACTTCGTTAGGTTAAGATTAACCTTTTTGTGTAAAAACATCACGAGTGTTACCATCATGAGTGTTTCTATAATACTGTAATACTGAAAAAACTGACAACTGATGCTCAAATATGTTATTCTGAACATCTATAGTAACATTCCAGATAAAATTTTATTCAAAAAGATGCTTTATTTTTTCCCCCAACTTGAAGGTCCAGAAAAGCCGAATGGTCAAATTATAAGAGAATGACCCTTCTACCTACTTCATCCGTCTTCGCTACCTGTCCACCATTACACTAATCAACATAATATTATGTTTGAAATGAAATTGAAATTTCTCTTAAATTTAGTTGTAACCTGACGGTCCTCATTTTGGCCCGTTTCACTTTATTCCATGGACGGCTTTTGCCCGTCTCGTTGATCTGAGCCGTCCAGGTACTTACACGAAATTTCTTGGGGATTCTGAACATGCCACATGTTCTAGCAGCTTATTAGGTGACGTCGCCCGATCCTATTAAACCTGTGGGTCTGCTGACCAGGTGCCTCACCCTATTTTGAAAATAGGCTCATATTCTGCCTGTGTGCCACGCTTAGTTATTATAACTATTAGCATGGAACATGCTTTAGCCTTGGACTAACTAGCCGAAAAATGTCACGCGGAATGTGTCACGAAAAATTGGTCACAAAAAATGGTCACAAAAAATGGGTGACGAAATTTTTTAATGATTTTCACGTACAACCGAGTCGTTTCTAGGGAAATGAAACTTCTTTAGTTTTCATCGGACAAAAATCGTTCTCCATTCGTTGGAAAGCTCTCGATTTATCACGCATTTATGTCGCAGTTTTATATTTATCTACGAGATATTAATCCAACAATGCGATGTTATAAATGGTTAGTAAACAATCTTATGTGCGAGGGTCGAAGCTTCATTACCAGGGAAGCTAATTAGAAAACATACTATCCATTGCCGTCATGACAACTATAAGAAGTAGTGAGAAATAGTGAGTTGAGAAGTAGTGAGTAATCATAAGTGCTATAAACCTTTATAGTTTTGCAAGAACCTGAACCGCGAGTCCTCATTTACAAACAGAGAAAGAAGACATAGCTAAAGCATGTTCCATGTTTCTCGATTTTTAGCCGCAGGCTCCAAACGGTAAGCATCCGGGGGGTCCAGGGGGGCTTGCCCCCCTGGCGAGGCGCGAAGCGCCGAGTTTTTCGTAACGTTTTATGGCTAAATATTCATCAGTTGCTACAAGGATGAATGATAGAGCCTTGAAAGTCATTCCGATCGATTCAGTGTGCTGGAAAACATGAAAAACTATACCAGATACACATTTTTCTGACAGATGGCTCCACTGATGCCAGCGTGGCGCCGTTACCTGGCACCAAAAACTATACCTATAGCAAAATGTGTGGACTTAAGGAGTTTCCTACCAGAATTTCAAACCAAAATAACCAAAATTGAGGCCTGTAGCATGCATACGTACATACTTATATATATAGGTTATTGTCGCCCACATAAGGCACTCGACTCCAAGTAAGAGCCTCACTGACATTCGGCAGCAAGCTAGCCGTCGCCTGGCACTTGTAACTAATGCCTGTTATTCTTGACTTGAGGTAGGTAGTTATTACTTGATGTAGGTAAGTAATAACTAGTAATTTAAAAAAAAGGTCATTTTTATTTATCTCAACAGGCTGCTCTTGTTGTGCTTGCAAAGCGAAAATAGTCAAAATCGCCAAGAAACTTTACATGCGGAAGAAAGGTTCAAGATTCCTATACAGTAAGTGTCTCGGCCAGGTTTATCATCAACCTAGGTACATTTTTGTTTTACAGAGAAAGTGAATTCATGAGTAGGTACCTACCTATTTATAGGTAGCCACTATAATATTTCAAGTACAATACAATTTTATAAGTGTATTGTTGAATATTATTGACTTGATATGACAGAGGTCACCGAGGCATGCTGTCACAATTTTAACGTTTTATATGCTCTCAACTTTTTCTCTACATGTTTTCCGGAAAAAAGTCTCACATGTACCAATGTAAATTAAAATTGTGTATCTAATTACTATCTTGCATGTCCTGGTTCCCCTCGAATCTCTATGCTCACCACTCCTATGTAATTAGAACGATTTAACCAAATAAGCGAAGGGAACGACGAGCCGGGTAGCGCCAAGGGAGAAGGGTTCCTTCCATCAACCGCCATGGCTCCTCAACTGTCATAACGGCCGATTGTGGACGGGGGACGGGTGGAAACGGGCCTATATAAGCAAACCTTTTGGCCCAGCTCGTCACTTACGACTTATCTCTCTCTCACCCTTCTCCTGCCCTCACTGTGGTTCATCCGCGGAGTGCTTCCCTCTAAGAATACTCCCTGTGGTTCATCCGTGGGGTGCTTCCCTCTAAGAATACTCGCTGTGGTACTTCCGCCGGGTATTCATCTACTTCCTCCTGGCGCCTGATGTGGTCCATCAGTGGGGCGCCTTCCTCTCTCTCCTCTAGCACTCGCTGTGGGTCATCCGCGGGGTGCTTCCCTCTAAGAATACTCGCTGTGGTTCATCCGCGGGGTGCTTCGCTCTAAGAACACTCGCTGTGGTACATCAGCGAGGTATTCATCTACTTCCTCCTGGCGCCTGATGTGGTCCATCAGTGGGGCGCCTTCCTCTCTCTCCTCTAGCACTCGCTGTGGGTCATCCGCGGGGTGCTTCCCTCTAAGAATACTCGCTGTGGTTCATCTGCGGAGTGCTTCCCTCTAAGAACACTCGCTGTGGTACATCAGCGAGGTATTCATCTACTTCCTCCTGGCGCCTGATGTGGTCCATCAGTGGGGCGCCTTCCTCTCTCTCCTCTAGCACTCGCTGTGGGTCATCCGCGGGGTGCTTCCCTCTAAGAATACTCGCTGTGGTTCATCCGCGGAGTGCTTCCCTCTAAGAATACTCCCTGTGGTTCATCGGCGGGGTGCTTCCCTCTAAGAATACTCGCTGTGGTACTTCCGCCGGGTATTCATCTACTTCCTCCTGGCGCCTGATGTGGTCCATCAGTGGGGCGCCTTCCTCTCTCTCCTCTAGCACTCGCTGTGGGTCATCCGCGGGGTGCTTCCCTCTAAGAATACTCGCTGTGGTTCATCCGCGGGGTGCTTCGCTCTAAGAATACTCCCTGTGGTTCATCCACGGGGTGCTTCCCTCTAAGAATACTCGCTGTGGTACTTCCCCCGGGTATTCATCTACTTCGTCCTCGCGCATGATGTGGTCGATCCGTGGGGCGCCTTCCTCTCTCCTCTAGCACTCGCTGTGGGTCATCCGCGGGGTGCTTCCCTCTAAGAATACTCGCTGTGGTTCATCCTTGGGGTGCTTCCCTCTAAGAATATTGCTGTGGTACTTCCGCGGGGTGCTTCCCTCTAAGAATACTCGCTGTGGTTCATCCGCGGGGTGCTTCCCTCTAAGAATATTCGCTGTGGTTCATCCGCGGGGTGCTTCCCTCTAAGAATACTCGCTGTGGTTCATCGGCGGAGTGCTTCCCTCTAAGAATACTCGCTGTGGTACTTCCGCGGGGTGCTTCCCTCTAAGTATACACGCTGTGGTTCATCTGCGGAGTGCTTCCCTCTAAGAACACTCGCTGTGGTACATCAGCGAGGTATTCATCTACTTCCTCCTGGCGCCTGATGTGGTCCATCCGTGGGGCGCCTTCCTCTCTCTCCTCTAGCACTCGCTGTGGTTCATCCGCGGGGTGCTTCCCTCTAAGAATACTCGCTGTGGTTCATCGGCGGAGTGCTTCCCTCTAAGAATACTCGCTGTGGTACTTCCGCGGGGTGCTTCCCTCTAAGAATACTCGCTGTGGTTCATCTGCGGAGTGCTTCCCTCTAAGAACACTCGCTGTGGTACATCAGCGAGGTATTCATCTACTTCCTCCTGGCGCCTGATGTGGTCCATCCGTGGGGCGCCTTCCTCCCTCTCCTCTAGCACTCGCTGTGGTTCATCCGCGGGGTGCTTCCCTCTAAGAATACTCGCTGTGGTTCATCGGCGGAGTGCTTCCCTCTAAGAATACTCGGTGTGGTACTTCCGCGGGGTGCTTCCCTCTAAGAATACTCGCTGTGGTTCATCTGCGGAGTGCTTCCCTCTAAGAACACTCGCTGTGGTACATCAGCGAGGTATTCATCTACTTCCTCCTGGCGCCTGATGTGGTCCATCCGTGGGGCGCCTTCCTCTCTCTCCTCTAGCACTCGCTGTGGTTCATCCACGGGGTGCTTCCCTCTAAGAACACTCGCTGTGGTACATCAGCGAGGTATTCATCTACTTCCTCCTGTCGCCTGATGTGGTCCATCCGTGGGGCGCCTTCCTCTCTCTCCTCTAGCATTCGCTGTGGTTCATCCGCGGGGTGCTTCCCTCTAAGAATACTGGCTGTGGTACTTCCGCGGGGTGCTTCCCTCTAAGAATACTCGCTGTGGTTCATCGGCGGGGTGCTTCCCTCTACGAATACTGGCTGTGGTACTTCCGCAGGGTGCTTTTCTCTAAGAATACTCGCTGTGGTTCATCGGTGGAGTGCTTCCCTCTAAGAATACTCGCTGTGGTACTTCCGCGGGGTGCTTCCCTCTAAGAACACTCGCTGTGTTACATCCGCGACGTATTCATCTACTTCCTCCTGGCGCCTGATGTGGTCCATCCGTGGGGCGCCTTCCTCTCTCTCACCTAGCTCTTACTGTGGTTCATCCGCGGGGTGCTAGCAAAAGGCTCACCTAAGAAGCACCTATTACTCGCTGTGGTACATCCACCGGGTATTACTACTAGGTTCCTTCCCATCCAGTCCTACCTACAGTATGGCACACCACATTGGTAACCCCGTTAAGGAACACCACATTGCACTACTATTTTTACCTCAGAAAATGAAAAAACGTTGTCTCGTGAGACTTTTTCGCCCCGAACTGGGGTAAGTTATCTCGGAAGGAGGCGCTAGTCATTGGAAAATTACATTTTGCTTTTCATTAGAAAAATCTTGTAGATCATAAAGTAGTAACTTATTATGTACCTACTTATCTTGAACATCAATCTGAAAATGGTCAGCGCCAGACAAATTGAAATTTTTAAACCAAACTTGGCAACTCAGGGGCCCAGGGTTCTACTTTAAATATTATTTGTTGAATAAGTCTTTTTGACCTTTCGACCTTTGATACATCAAATCACATTTTGCAACTTGAAAAAAGTTAGAGGTACGAAATTGTATAATTCAACAATCAATCAATCATTCAGTTTTCAATTGTATTCATTCATTGTTTAATTGTATAATTTCAGCATTCAATACGCATCTTCTATACCTACCTCCTACATATCATAAAATAACCACAAATTGGAAGAGGCTTTATTTTCATTTTTTTTAGCTTATGACGGAAAAACACCATCAGGAGTGCTTAAATTAAATAGCACTTCTTAATAAATGTTGCAGGAAACCAACACTGTAAATTGGTAGGTTACACCTACTTAGTGTACATTCATACAAGCAAAAAATGTTAATTCAGTCAAAAAAGTAATTTTAAAAAAATCAGAATGATTTTTTTAAACAGCTGTCTACACTATTTGGATTGTCAGGTCTTTTCAATTTTTGGCTGAAAAGTTATCAAAGAATGAGATGATCCCCCCTCTTCCTGTTCAATTCACATCAAAATTAACCATAAAATATAGTGTTTTTTTTTCTTCAAATAAATCGTTTATCTACACATTTTGCATAACACAGATATATTCACAGGTAAAATTATGAATGCAACGTTCCTTTGTTTATTACCTGAGTCTAAGGTCAGCGGCCTGTCCAGGCTCGTTTCTTTCCCAGCTCAACTTGTGTATGCGTTCGTTCGGTAGGTAATACATTTTTATAGTTTATAATTCTTGTACATCATATATTTACTTCTTAAATATCTTAATTTTTACAAACTTAAACTAGTTGTACAAGCCATTTCGAAATAAAAACTGAGTTACTTACTGAAAGGTTGTCTGTTTCCACTAATACACGATAAATACCTACCCTGTTATGGGTAGGTACCGGTTTTGGTGGTCAAACCATCGCCAGTAACAACAATCAAGTAAAGTCAGTAACAAGTTATTTGTCAAACCATCAATAATTAAAAAGAAAAACGGAGTTATTGAAAAATAGTCTATTTCCACTAATACACAAAAAACGCAAAAAACACTGTTATACCGGTTTCGGTGATCAAACCATCGTCAGTAACACACAATAACTGTTATTGTGTGTTACTGACGATGGTTTGATCACCGAAACCGGTATAACAGTGTTTTTTGCGTTTTTTGTGTATTAGTGGAAATAGACTATTTTTCAATAGGTAACTCCGTTTTTCTTTGAAATGGGTTTCCACCATTTCGTCGCGAGTGATTTAGTTCGTACCATCAATAATTGATGTTCAGTAATTATTATGATCAAATGTCATGTTATTATGATGGTAAGTGATTGATCAATAATTATTATGATCAAACCATCACTCTTACTGACTGATCACTGACAACTTTGCATTACCTAGTGGAAATAGACAACTTTTCAATAATTTTCATTATGAAGTGGGGGTTCCACGATTTCATCGCAAGTTATCGGTTGTCTGTTACCTATAATCTTTCACAGTTTTTTGGTTTTATTTGCCGAGAATACTTGAATAACGTTTAGAAAATTATAGTCATTCTTGTAAATAAGAGGGAAGGGCCTATTTTTTAATGATGTGGTATGTTGCAAAGGTCGAATATAGTTTTAAATTCGTTTGTACCAATGAATGACCACTCAGAATGACTTTAAATTGAAAATCTAACCAGTAGGTAGGTAAGGTGTACCTATGCACCATTCGGAAATTATCAAATTCATTACATGTCGGAAAGAATAGGTCAAATTATCGGAAAGAAACCATGTGGGGCAATTTGTCCCATTTTGGGATACTGGGACATCTCGCCGTCCTGAAACTGTTCGTTATTTTGGTTAACCAGAATGCGGATATATTAAGATTTTCTTGATGAGGAATTATAGCTAGAAAGATAGGTAGGTACTTTATATTGAGATCATTTTTGTTAGAACCGTTGAATATGGGAGAAGGATATATATTTTTGTGGGTTTTTTCTGTCATTGAAATAAGGAAGAAGTGGCACAGGATGCCTTTTTGAAAGTTATCCACAGAATGGCAGGAGCATGCGCCAAGGGTTTCTGTCCTCCCCGAATGAACTCCTTACAACTAATTAGCACTGAGACAACTACTGACCCCAGTATCCCCTGTATTATTTCCTACATTTTTGGATGGCTTAGAGTGCATTTTACAAAAATTTGTATATGATCACAGTTGTATTCGTTAATATATTTAGCTCGACATTTATGTATCAGAAAATCACTGTCATCTTTCATTGCATGTGTCATGTCTCCTGCCCATTTGAAAGGGAAACACTCCATGGTCACCAGAAGTTCTGCATCATGTAAAAACTCGTTTCTGAAAAACCTAAATTGCTAGCTAATATATGTATAAGAAAATTATATGGTCCACGAAATAGAGTAATCAAGAAGAGTGGTAGGTGTTTACGAATAGGTACCTACTTCATATAATATATACGAATATTTTTTTGAGCGAATAACTACTGCTACACCGGATAACTAGGTATCTGTACCTACCTTTAATTTCGTAACCAGCCAGAGTGATAATAAAGTCAAACTTTTTTCATGATAGTTCTTCTCAAGAAGATAAGAAGAGCAATAAACAAGCCCAGCCAAGAAACCAGAGAGCAATCGCTTCAAGGTAAGATTGTTATTCCATTCAACGTACCTAAGAGTGTTATTGAAGTGTTTATAGACGTATGTAGGTAGGTACCTCCTTACATGTAAGTACTACCTATTAGTGTATGACCTTCACCGTGCTACACAGCTATAATTGTACCTGGGTACTAATTTCGATTTAATGCAATGGGGAGTTTTCGTCAGCATTTTTTTTATAAACAATATTCTGAACTCTTGGAGAAATGGTAGGTAGTTCGAAGCCAGTTTCCAAAAATACGTGTTAGGTAATTTTTAAAAGTACTAAATACCTTGAAACGTAAACCATAAAATTTTGAGGGGGGGTAAGAATTTTTTTTTTTTCATGCTCGATTCCAATGGTTCATTATTGAAAATAATAAACCAAAATGCGGCAAAAAAATGAAGTATCTGGTCCATTGACATCTGACTGGCTGATGGCCCAAGGAGGCGGAGCGAAGGCTCTGAAGCAAGGGTTCTCAGTGCTGCCAACAAGCCACCATTAGAAATGGCAAACCTTTGTGGTAGCCTTCAAGTACCTTTGCCGTGACCTTTCCCTTAGTTTGATTTTGAGGACTTTAAAAAAAATGTATTTATACATTTGTGGTTCCATCCATCCATCTATTGCGGTACTGTACATCATTAGCGATACTGCAACGCTCTAAGCAGAGTGTGAGCTGAACTGCTCTGCTATTTACCTGATACGTCATTTCTAACTGGAACTCAGGAATTCAAATTTCACACTCGTTTTCTGCTTAGTCTTTCCAACATAGGTGAACACCTCATTATATGGTCAATGTGTTAATTTCCGTTATTGAACAGAAGGTGTAGCCCACGGAAATTGCCTATTCTGTGATACGCGTTCTAGGTATTACGATAATTACTTCATAGTGCTTCCTAGATCGCATTGCAGTTGGAAAGTTGAAAATTTGGTCACAGCTCCCTATCTTTACCTTCTTAACGCTGATCTGCCATTCCTGTTTTCATAATCATTTCATTTTCTGTGAATTACTATTGATTATTACTATTAATTATTAGTCACATCAAAATCATCATACGAGTAGAAACCACTCCTGATCTGTAGTTTCTTGATGAAGTAAATAACCTGCTAATCCCCTTTCGGACACTTTTCAATCAATTCCTACTTCTTTTATGTTCGTGGTGGAGAGAAGTTCAAAAAATAAATGATAAGCGGTGAGTAAACCCGCCAATGCCGGATAATAGCTTTGTTCGTGCTGACCCCTTGGGGATAGCTCCGAGCAAGTTCAATTTTCGCTTGAACCGAACTGACTTGGTGTAGGGTGTGCTCTGAACACGCTCGTACGGAGCAGGGTGAGCCTGGAGCTTGCTCGGAGCACTGGCAGCTCGAACGGGTCGAGGGTGCATGCGTGGAAGAGCAGTGCTCAGCTGCCCCTGGTCTTCTTGTAGGGCACGTGAGGGCTTGCTCAGAGCAGCTCGGAGGAAGCCCCGTGGCCAACACGAGCACCGAATCATCTGCCCCGGGACATCACGAACACCTGACCACTTGGCTCGGAGCTCGCCCTGGGTCTGCACGAAGAGCGAATCTTTGCCCTTACTGCGCAAGCCCGGGTTGCTCTGAATAAGCTCTGAGGGACTGCATGAACAAAGCTAACATTATATACTGACAATAATAAAATACAAAATAATAATATAGGAACCTAATGTCTCCATTTTACTGGTGCCCGAGAGGTCCTACCTAACTAAGCTTTGTCGAGCGGCTGGTTTCGCAAAAAGGTTGATTGTTTGGGCTTAAGTAAAAAAGTTACCTATTTGGTGAACAAGAAGAAATAATTTGAGGTGCTTATAAGCTTATAAATCAGTTATGGTGTGATAAAGGTACGTGTTAGGTAGGTGTCAACCTAGGTAAGTACACAAGATCCAGCTATAAATTTTTTTTCTGGGCTTGGCGTATCCCCCTCGGGGGGGGGGGGGGGGGGGGCTAATTGCTCATAGGTTTTTTAAAACGAGGACAAAGCAAGCATTAGCCATAGTAACTTGACTCCTCCTTGGTTTCAGATATCGTAAATAAGCTCAGAATAGAGGCCGCACGATTTTCTAGAAAGAAATGGCCATTTTATTTCAAAGGTAGGTAATACCACCAATGGTAATTTTATTATTAATAGCCCTATATCTAGACTTGGGTACCTACATGTTGCCTAATGATAATCTCTGCTTTTGTTCAAAATACGTTATGACCAGTATATTTGCAGTATATCAGTCACAGTATATTCCAAGCCATGAATCAGGTACTTGATCCCCTTCCCACAGAGATAATGATCTCAGCGGGTTTAGAAAGTCCGTCCGAGTCCACGACGGTTTCAGAAGGAGATGGAAGCAGACCCGAGCCAAGGAGACGCAAGGCTAAGAACTCCTGGCGCTACAGGGAGGAACCGAAATACTCGAAGAAGTTCACAGCGGCAGACATACAGCAGCAAGAATGGGAACACTTGAAAGGTTCGAACCGGCTTATCTGTTTTATTTTCTGTATGACTATGGCCTAGAAGTGAAGATTGGGGAAATTGGTACATAGTATGGGGAGGGGGGGAGGTAATTGCTTTTTGGGAGTGTTTATTGAAGGAGTTCATCATTCTGCTGCCTGTCAGCGCTTCAGTCACAATGCCCTGATGCCTTCAGTTGTGAGAAACCTCATGCCACTAGCATCAGCATAACTCGAAAAAATGTGGTAAGTCTGTTTTTTGTGTTCTGATGTAATATTTTCGTGGTTTTGATTGTTACCAACATAAACCCAAATGGGGTTTAAATTTCAGCCACTTTAGCTAGGTATCCTTAGTTCGCCTTTCAGCTGCTAATGCCTTCCTTGTTACCTCTGGAACGATCAGAAATAAAAATGGTGAAATGGGGTAAAAGTTTGCGTTGCCGGTGGAGTAGAAGTATGCAGTGCTAACTTTTACTCCACAGCTTGGAATTCGACTTACACAGCATTCAAACACAGCCAAAGCATTTTTCACTGTGCCTACTGTTACCTAGGTACATACTCATAGTTTCTCTTCTTTCCTCACGAACCGACCCAGAAAAACTTCAAAATCCCAATGACAGAGGCGTTGAAGTGGCAAGCAAAGAAGGAACTGGAGGGGACAGAGAAAATGCTGTTTTCTGAAAAAGACCCTGACGCATACGAAAATTGAGTCTTCAGCAATGCGGAATGCTCATTTCACAATTTTGAAGGTTCGTGGTAAAGCGAAGTCTTTGAAATCTCAACATCACACACTCATGGCTTTGATGGAGTCTTCTACAAAAGTACAAATTCCCCATACTTACCGCTTAGAAGAAACTGAAGAAGGGGGCTATGTTGAGATGACTACAGTACTTGAATAATCTACTTGAATGGGCTCAAATTCTGCCTATGTAACCCGTTGCCGAGTTGCCTCTTCTTTTTATTCAGTTCATATTGAATTATTATTGAAACCTCGAATATTAGCAATAATTAGAATATTGAAAATTGTGATATGTACATGTTCATATTAACAATTGTGCTACTGAAACTTGTGATGTGTAACAGTGTGGGCTGTTCTCGATACATTTTTTCTTCCGGTGGAGACGGGGTCGGTTTGGGGAAGCCTAATCAATATACCTTCTTAACCTGTGATAATCTCACTGGTCACTGTTACACTCTGTCACATGGTAGCAGAGCGTGGTTCGGTAGTATGCACTGAGCACTTCACCATACTCCATCCACTTTTTGTGGGCTTACCAGAAGGATAAGCCCAAAGGTTTCACTGAAGGATTCCTTTACTAACAACCTGTCCCTTTGGCTTCCCCAGCCCCTTTAGAGTGTCAGTATAATTAAAATATACTGAGCTCATTAAAAGGCGATTGATGACGTGTCCCAATTGACAAGTCCCTATAGTTGTTCCATCCTAACGATGGAGGTTGATCACCTAGAGGTTGCACAGATGAACACAATTCACTGGACAACAACCTCTGACAACATGATCCGCCAATACTCGTATGTAGGAGCTTTGTTTTCCACCGTAAAAATTAATGAGGTAGTACTATTATGATGGAGAACTTCATACTACTTTTCGTTCCCCCTTTTCCCTCTCATACTTCTGCTATCCGGATACATTTTTTCTTCCAGTGGAGACGGGATCGGTTTGGAGAAGCCTAATCGATATCCCTTCTTAACGGGTTATAATCTCACTGGTCTAGGAGGGGGACTCTCGAGGGTCCACCCCCCACTGTTACACTCCGTCACAGATGTTAACAATAATTATGATAAAGTAATTTATAATTATGATACATTATGAAAGTTGTGATATTGAAGACTAAAGAGTTCCTCTCCTTGTTTTCAAAATCAACTGTTACGTCATCCTATATTCCTCTTAATGGAGCGAAAGTAGGTCCTCTGTGCGCACTTAAATGCCCCAAGCGTGGGTTACTCGTACCCCAAGCTGTACTGTGCGCACTCTTACCCCAAGCTGTACTGTGCGCACTCTTAACCCAAGCTGTACGCAAATGAAGGGAAAATCCTGATTTCTCCCTTAATAATAGTCTGATGGCATCTGAACTTCGACAGAATTTAGCCAAGTTACATATTAACTAAAGAGTTTTTTCCCCAATATTAAAAAAACCCAAAACTATTCCCATCTTTCTATCCTAGGTACCTACCTAATGACCACCAGTCAAAATGAGCAAGGTTGAGGTACCTAGGTCCCAAACAGTAGCTTTGCTTGCACTGGTTTTTTCTGACAACTGAAAACTGCAAGAAACCATGCATGCTCCAATACCAGCGTTTGATTATGGTTCGGAATCGAGAAGGCAGTGCATGGTCAGTTTCTCGTCCACCCTATCTTCTGTGAACTGGAATGGGGATCAGAAAACTGGCTTTGGATTTGGACAGTCGTGGGTACTATACAGTCAGAAAAGAGCCTTTGGGAAAAATTCCCCATTCTTCCTGTTTGGTGGAGATAATATATTTCGTGTTGTGGTGAGTTCAGTGGTTGCTCCTAGCTCCGCTCATTGATGAGTAGTTCTGCGAGAGTGTAGGTTTGGGAAAAACTCGTTTTTCTTGGTTATTTAAGGGTGTTTAACCAAATCCAAAACTTCGTACTGACCGCGCCAATTAAAGTTGGAGACTAACTTAATGTTTGAGTTGAAAAAAAAAAGGTTTTTATTACGAGTTCCTGAAACACTGAAATTTACAACACTTGGAAATTACAAAGGAAAGAAGTTGAAGGTTTCACAATAAGTAACAGACTGCCTTGAGCAAGGGGAGAGTCTCTGCCAGTTGGCCGGAAGCACTCTTCTCAAGAGGGGAAAAATGAAACGTTTACAATTAAATTGATAGGTTAGTAAAAAGTAGGGTGTGATGGATTTAATATTGGCGCATCCACCACGAGCGGTGTGAGGGGGGATGTGCCCGGTTCTGGTTAAGGGCGGACCACCAGCATGCTCAAGATCTTTTAGGTAAGGATGATGAGGGGGTGGCGGCGGTGAGGGGGGGGGGGATTAGATGAGGAGAGAGAGAGATAAGTCAGCGACTTAAGGAGAGCGTAGAATGGTTGGAAAGGCGAAGGAGGTGAGTATTTATGTGCCTGGAAGCCGTCTCCCTCCATCCCCCAGCTAGTAGGGGATGGTGGGGACCCAGGTTGGGCTTTGACTCTCCTGCGACTTCCGTCCCCACTTCTGCAAGTTTATATGTGAGATCTTAAGTTTGCAGGGGAGTTCTGGGAGGATACCACGGCATAGGGGAAACCTCGTTAGAACCTCAGTTTTCCACTGTTCGGTCAAAATCGACTTCATATTTATTCAGTCTCGTTCTAAAAAACTAGGAAAACGATACCTCACAAGCTCATGTTACTAAAACACCAAAAAAACCCAATTTCTACACCCATAACGCCCTTGGGTATAAATTCCGATTGGGCTGCAAATTTTTGGGACACAATTAGGGCTCTAATGGAGCGTGTATGCGAAAGAATGAATTTTTTAGACCAAAAATAAAGTAGGTAGATATGGATTGTAGGCGTACAGCGGACGGACATTGCATTTTCGGTTTTACTATTCATCATAGGAGACTGCGGTTGATTTCTAGAATGGAATCTACTTTCATTTAAAAATTATAAACAATGGGTCCTCCTCATTGAGAAGAGAATGTCCGACATGGTGCATCAGCGTCAGGACAAAAAACGGAAATAAGAAGAAGAAGAAGAAGTAGGTTGCAAAACAGTTTCCTCCTGTTTTGATATTTTAGCGTTGTTTTCTGTTGTTTAAAATCAAAACTAACTGGCGTAGGCTCTACGTGATCAAATTTTGTGCAAATTAACAGAGAATTATGTGATTTGATTCCATGTAGGTACCTATACATAGTCTGGAGGTTCGGGCTTGCCTATTTACACCCCACAGATTGTAAACATGACTCAACCGAAAGCGGATGAAGGTGAGGAGGGATTATTATACCCATTAGCCACTGCTTAGTGTTGCTTATAAGGTATTCTGAACTTATTAGCTGTGTGTCTTCGAGTCGAAGGAAAGTCCTAAGAAACTAATGTTTGTGTGGTCTCCGTTGCTTTGTGATTGACGAAAATGGTCTAAGTGGTTCTCGTGGGAGCCGGTGTGTACTTCGTGTTCAACATGTCATTTGAGTCATTAGGTAGGTACGTTGTTTTGAAGTGACATGTCACACCCTGAGCCTGTCCTCGTCAGTATTAGGTACCTTGATTCCACAGGTTTAAACGATTTTGACATAAAATGTCTATTGTTGTGACTGTGATCATGTACCTACATCGCGAACACTTTCACAGGGATACTCTGATGGTCATTGTAGGAGGTATGTGAACATACAGTAGGTACTCCCTCTGTAATCCGGCATCGCAGCTCTCCGACTCCCAGTAATCCGGCGTTTTGTACTCTAGTATGATCTCAACACTTGATTTGACTTCGGACTGGTGTCTGAGTAAACAAAGGGATGTCTCACGCCCCACTCATTCACTCCGTCAGTCATAAGGCTAGCGTCCACTGGAGACGGGCCGCATCGGGGCGGGACTCATCGCAAAATGGATAGTGCGTCCACTGGGGGCGACGGGGCGGGGCGCATCGCATCGGAAAAATTGAGCGGGAACGAGAAAAAAGGCGGGATTTTGAATCGGTTTCGTGCTCATTCTGCTGTTCCGTGTTTTGTTTGTTTGTGTCGTTCCACCATGGATTCTTCTGACGAAGAACGAAGAAAGATGAGTTATGAAAATTAAATTAAATGAGTAAGAAATGAGTAGTTCCTCGTCCATACCGTGAGCGTATTATCTAAAAAGCGGAAACACCGTGCATTTCTACAACCAATTGCCATGCAAAAGCACACTATCATTTCATTCCATTCTACTACCTACAAAATGCTCGCTAATGAAAATATATAATTACAAATAGGTACCTTACCTAATAATTATTAGAGAATGGTCGGGCATCAACAGCAATTTATCACTGTCTCACTGATGGCAGATTCGCAAACTTGACGAAAATTCAAATCAAAACACAAAGTTGTTGTGGTTTGTAGTATCCATACTGTAACCAATACTACAACCACCACCAAACTATTCTATTCTATTTGATGGCTCTATGTTTTACCTATGTTTTTACACCCCCGGATTCTCTCAAAATATATACCTTATTTCAAGTCATTCAGTGTACATTTAATTCCAAGTTACCACATGGTTGTTGCTACTATTTGCGTGTACCGACGACACCCATGAAAACAATGAAAGAAAATAATTAAACCGAAAATAAATTAATGAAATAAAACAGTCACCCCTGTTTATTAGATTCCCTCCTCGATGTCAAATCTGAAATCCGTCTGCCTATCGTCCACTGGAGACGGGCCGCATCGGGGCGGGCCGGGACCCCTCGCACAGCCGCAAAAATCCGCCTGGGGGGCGATTGAAATATGCGATGAGGCCCGCCCCGATGCGACCCGCCTGCAGTGGACGCACCTCCATGCAAACACTCACAATCGAAATGCCCGCTTTTTGCGATGAGGCCCGCCCCGATGCGACCCGTCTCCAGTGGACGCTAGCCTTTTGTATGATAGCGCTGCGTTTAGTGCTCAATCTGTTCTGCGTACACAAGTACATTATATGTACGAACGGAATAACGTGAGTTATATGATTATTAGAGAGTTTTTGCAAAGGTTTGGCTACTAGTCTACGTACGAAGGAAAGTGTGAACTGCGCATGCGCACGTTTGGGTGGGAACGACCTAACTTAGCTCGTCAACATGGGATGCCACCAGTCTACGTAAACGACCTAGCACTAGGTCGTATGGACAGATTCCCGTACTAACCTTCCACCAAGGAAACCTCATCGCATGGATTGCCTTCTTCCATGGCATTTGTGATTATTTGTTTGTGTTGTGTATGTGCACCTGATAGCGTGCGTCTTTTGGTTTATTATTCTGTGAATAATACACCTATGTATTCGCTCAGCAAAAAATTTTTATAACACCCCCTCAAAATTTTTTCTTTTCCGTTTCAAGGTGTGTAGATTCCAAAAATGCAATGTCCGTCCGCCGTACGCCGTATCACATGTACCGGCTTCATTTTCGGTCTAAAAAAATCGTTCTTTCGCACACATGCTCCATTTGGGCCCTAGTTGTGTCCCGTAACTTTTCAGCCCAATCGGAATATACCCAGGGGTGTTATGAGTGAAAATGTTGATGTTGATTTTTGCCAAATAACTTTAATTAGCCAAACCTTTAGTTTTTTGGCTCTGTGGATAACCTTAGACTATTTTCCATTTGAAAATAGTAATAGGAAATGTTTCTGTGATTCTTTAAGACTGGAAAATCTTAATTAATTGTACCTGGCTAGTCTATGAATAACCGTATAATTGTACTAGCGAAGATGAAAACTAAAAACGGCTTTTTAAACTGAAATCTTCAACTGATGAGAATATGATGAGAATAGTTCAACGTTAACATTAGCCTCACCCATCAAATCAGCTTAGATCGTTCAACGACCTAACTTTCACTACCTTAGATCGTTTCACGATCTAAGAGGTTAGCATCCGGTTTTTTTCCCTTAGATCGTTAGCTCGGAGATCCTTAGTCTGTCAACGACCTAGTCACCAAAGTTTTGCGAAAACTCTCTATTTTTCTACCTTTTTACATTGTACTGTACAATGTATGTAATTAAAACGGATTTTTCAATGATAACTGCGTTTTTCTCGATATTTTCTAGTAATCAAGCATTTTCGGTAATCCGGCAGTGCTATGGACCGATATCTGCCAGATTACAGAGGGAATACTGTGTATAGGGGCAGGGGCGTTGCGTCCAAAAGGCACCCAAAAACACTAGGAGTAAAAAAGACCAACCATTGTTCCGTTGTCATCTGAATTTCCCTCCCTACACTGTACCTATCATTTTTCACAAAGTTCAACAGCGAATCGCCAGATTTCTCTGGCTATGAAATGGAAATTCTATGGATATTCAATATTATAGTAGAGAATTTATGGTGTGCTCCATAGACCAAGCATGTTATCGGAATAAATCGATAGTAATCGATGTCCTGCAATCAAAATCGAAACCTGGGCTCCTGAAAGTGGCAGGTAGGCTCTGGGTCCTGGGACCTGGTGCCGCCATGGCAACTGAGAAGAGTGGCCCATCCTAGCATGCTCAGTAGAGTAAAAATGTTGTTCGCCGCACCCACTTTGGGCCCTGTCCCCAAAATCCGATTTCTACTCCAAAACCGTTCGTTTTCACATTTGATTTGATCCCTTCGATTCAATTTGTTGTTGTTATTTTTCTTGAGGGTGCCACAAAGAAACACTCTTCATGCCGACAGTGGGGGTTAGAGGTTGCGTTTTTTCTTCTTGTGCATTCGATTCAATTCGTCATCTCGATACGAGATGCTTCTTCGTCTTCTGATTTGTTTTTGTTGTCTCGTGAATTAGATTCGCTTTCTCTGTTGAGTCATTTGTCAGGTTTTAATTTTTTGCGTCAAATCGTGCGCATTTTGTGTTGGGTCCGGGTCTGATGACATATTTGTATTCGTGGTACATGCAATTTGTCCTGTTTGTGGTCTTGTGGATGGTCGGGGTCCTAACACACCGTTATTACCTAGCTTCAAGTTAATAGCTTCTCCATTCAAGTAGGTACCGGCCGATGGGTCATTGTTTTGTTATATTTTACTTTATTATTGTAACACATGAATTCGGTGGCTGATTTGCTGTAGAAATTGTGGACGTTTTCGTACGGCGATGGAGTGTTGATTGAAAGAGAAGCTGCACTGAATATCAATCAGTAAATAAGGGAAGGGTGTTGTTGCCTTGGGGTATTTTGTAGACAAATCTGTTGGTTTTGTGTTCTGGTTTGGTGCCCCACCGTTTTCAGAGCCCACGCTACGCTGCTGTATAGGGGACCTCTAATTGTAGACAAGCTGGCTTTAGTAGCGGTGCGTGGGCTCTGAAAACGGTGGGGCACCAAACCAGAACACAAAACCAACAGATCTGTCTACAAAATACCCCAAGGGAACAACACCCTTCCCTTATTTATTGATTGATATTCAGCAAATTCCCTTTCAATCAACAATCTATCTCTGTACGAAAACTTCCACAATTTCTACTGCAAATTAGCCACCAAATTCACGTGATATAAAAATACAGTAAACAAATATAACAAAACAATGACCCGCCGGCCGGTACCTACTTGAATGGAGAAGCTATTGACCTGAAGCTAGGTAGTTATCTGTGTATTAGGACGCTGATCAATCCACAAGACCACAAACAGCAAACAGGACAAAATGCAGGTAAGTACCACGAATACAAATCTGTCATCAGAACCGGACCGAACGCAAAACGCGCTCAATTTGTTGCAAAAAATTAAAAACTGACAACTGACAACAGAGAAAGCGAATATAATTCACGAGACAAGAAAAACAAATCAGAAGACGAAGTAGTATCTCGTATGGAGATGACGAATCGAATGCACAAGAAGAAAAAACGCAACCTCTAACCACCACTGTCGGCATGAAGAGTGTTTCTTCGCGGCACCCTCAAGAAAAACAACAACAACAACAACAACAACAAACTGAATAGAAGGGATCGCATCAATTGTGAAAACGAACGATTTTGGAATAGAAATCGGATTTTGGGAACAGGGCCCAAAGTGGGCGTGGCGAACAACATTTTTACTTGACTGAGCATGCTAGGATGGGCCACTCTTCTCAGCTGCTATGGCGACACTAGGCCCAGGGCCCAGAACCTACCTTCCAGTTTCAGGAGCCCAGATTTCGGTTTTGATTGCAGGACATCGATTACGGTCGATTTATTCCGATAACACGCTTGGTCTATGGAGCACACCATGGATGCTCTACTATAATATTTAATATCCATAGAATTTCCATTCCATAGCCAGAGAAGTCTGGCGAGTCGCTGTTGAACTTTGTGAAAAGTTCTAAGTACAGTGTAGGGAGGGAAATTCAAATGCCAACTGAACAATGGAGTTTTTTTTAACTTACCTATACCTATACAGTGTTTTTGGGTGCTGGGGCAGTGGCCCAAGTGGCCTTATGGACGCACCGCCCCTGGCTGGCTTCCAACAATTGATCTATTCAGTGATGAGTATCCATGATACTTTCTTTATGTGTGTTTCATATTTTTGAATGAAAGTTGATTTCATTCTGAGGATTTCAAGACCAGTCGATTTTGACCAAAGAATAGAAAATTGAGGTTCTACCAGGTGTTCAGCTCCGGAAATTGATTTTTTATGAGTCAAAAACCTGGGAAATCGTCTGAAATCACCATTTATTTGTAGAATAACACTAGAAAAACGCTGCAAAGTCCTTGTCACATGGGTTTATTATTCTATTGGACATACCTACAGAAATGTTGGCTGTACATTTATTGTTTGTTTCATGTGAAATAATTGAAATAGCTACTTCTGATGGTTTCCATTAATTTTGGCCACCAAAACACAAATTAGGTACGCTCTTTTTTTTCTTTTTTTTTAAACTATCTTTGATCATTGGTAGCGCCATTTAATCGTCCTGAACCACGTCTTGACACTTTTTCTAGTGTTATTCTACAAGTTGATGGTGATTTCAGACGATTTCCCAGGTTTTTCACTCATAAAAAATCAATTCTGGGAGCTGAACATTTGGTAGAACTCAATTTTCCACTCTTTGGTCAAAATCAACTTCATATTCGGTCTTCTCGTCCCCAAAAACATAGAAAACGATATCTCAGAAGCTCATTTTACCAATATGTTGCTAAAACGTAAAAAGTACCTATTTTTATACACATTTTCACTCATAACACCCCTGGGTATATTCCGATCGGGCTGAAAAGTTTCGGGACACAACTAGGGCCCAAATGGAGCATGTGTGCGGAAGAACGATTTTTTTAGACCGAAAATGAAGCCTGTACACGTGATACGGCGGACGGCGGACGGACATTGCATTTTTGGAATCTATGCACCTTGAAACGTAAAAGAAAAAAGTTTGAGGGGGGGTTATAAAAATTTTTTGCTGAGCGAATACATACTGTATTATTCACAGAATAATAAACCAAAAATATCAACAGTTGGGTCAAGACGATTAAATGGTACTATCAATGATCAAAGATAATTTGAAAAAAAAAGGAGCGTACCTAATTCGTGTTTTGGGAGCCAAAATTGGTGGAAACCACCAGAAATAGCTATTTAAATTATTTTATATGAAAGAAACAATAAATAAACAGCCAAGGTTTCTGTAGGTATGTCCAATAGAATAATAAACCCATGTGACAAGGACTTTGCAGCGTTTTTGGAATCTACTCACCTTGAAATGAAAAAGAAAAAATTTTGAGGGGGTGTTATAAAATTTTTTTGCTAAGCGAATACATACTGTATTATTCACAGAATAATAAACCAAAAGGGTTTTAGGGTTCATTGTTCCACTTACTGACTCACAAACAGCGTGGGGACACTTACGGAACTTCTTGACTGTGGTAATAGTTGGTATGTGTCCTCCACTATTTCCAATTCCATATTTCTCATGTACGTGCCGGAGAGAGTTAATTAATAATAATAATGATTTAATGAACCAAAGACAAAAATAAAATGTCCATAGTGGGGTCACAAGAACCACCATGGTGAATAATGACATTGTGGTAAGATCATTGGCGGAATTTATTAAACAACATTATGAATACCTATGAGTATAAGATGAAAGGTGACACAAATTTAAAAAATTTAAAGTAATGTAAGTAGATTAAAAAAAAAAAGAAAACAAGGAAGTGAAACTGGAAGGGAAATTCATCATGAAACCATGGGAAAGAGGAGATTCTGGGGCCCATTCCTAAAGACTCTTCAACTTTTCACTTTGCAAGTCTTCATTTGTACTCTCCACTTCGCGAATTATGAAAAGTAGGAGAAATTTCTGTTCCTAAAGACTTCGCGCTCCCACTCTGCAGTTCTACCCAAAATGAAGAGTGTTAGCTGTAGAGTAACCTTCGTTTTGTGGAGCAACCTCCACAGTTTATCAATGGATGTTCCGATCGTTTTATTCCGAATCTGATTTCGTCAAGTCTTCCGTCTTTCTGTAAGTTAACTTACTAGGGATTTGGTTTCGCTCGACCAAGAAACGACTTCCTGAAAGTTGTGTCGCTGATGACGAAATTGATTCGCGCTCGATGAATGTGGCTGACGGAGGGTTGAGCCTGTTCATTATCATCACCACCATCCTCTGATGAGAGGTATCGGAAAATTTACATTAAAAACAATTAGGTATTTTATCCACTAACAACAACAACAACCTGTCGCTTCCTTACCTTTCCTTCCTCCCAAATGTAGAGTATTTTTATGGCCTTAATGGAGCTAACTTCGGTGCTATTATATTTATATGATTGCCCTCACACCAATCGGACCACAGTTAGACCTAATCGAGAGACTGAATTCTCTTCTTTTTATTGATACTACTAAACACTGTAAGAACTAAAACATAAAAACCGATTTGAAAAGTGTGTCATTCTACCGCAGAGACATTTGGGACTCTGCAAAAATGTTGTAAAATCTTCGTTTGCAACGCAGACTCTTCACTTTGCACTTGCGAAAGATAACCTTTAGGAACGGAACTGTTCAAAACAGGGTAAAACTCTGCAGTTCTACACGTTGCATTTCACTCTTCCTCTTCATATCAAGATCGTTCTTTAGGAACGGAAATTCGTTCGCAAAGTGCAGAGTGTGGATTTGAAGAGTGCAGAGTGAAGAGTGAAAGTCTTTAGGAACGGGCCCCTGGTTTCCGAAACACTCGTCAAATTCATTTCTTCATAGGATAATGACAGATTTCCATTTGATTCAAAGTGGGGACACATACGGAACTACACCCCCAGTCTTATAGTGGATTTTCAAAAAATTAAGCAAGTAGTGACGTCACTGCACCCCTCATCCCTAGGCGGAACCCCCTGCCGAGCGTGACTTCACTATTTCTCCGAACTTGGAAATCCACAGAATAAGAAGTGCTGATCGCAGGAGAGTGCAGTTGGTCTCAAAATGCTCATAATGGTTTTTTTAAACTTTAATTTAAAAATATTTAAAAAAGTCACGGGTACCCCTCATTGCATGGTGACCAGTTGTGCGTTGTACTTGTGTATCAGCAGAGATCTCGACTGTTTTCTTGGATTAATATTGCTATTGCATGCTGATGATGGTGTAAGATAACGAAATGAAGCTGCTTAATTCATTATCTTTATATTTTAGCCAAATCATTCGAACAAGAAATGCCCATCACAAGCTACTCGATGCCCCAAAGAGCCGTCCTGAAAATAGAGGACATGTCACGTTGGGAGAACTCTGAAG